>JAVSBS010027027.1:0-15921 GCA_033124195.1 Coracias cyanogaster | reverse complement strand
GATGATTCATGGGAGTCGTAGTTTAAGCTGACTTAAAAAGACATTTTAAAAATGGTGGGTCCGTTTGCCACAACCTGATTATTTATAACTGTTCACTATTGTCTATGACAATGCAGGGTGAAAATAATCCCAAAATGTTAACCCTTTCTCTGAAACTGTAAGTAGACTACTAGCCTAGCTTGATTCAAGTAATCAAAAGAGTGAACTGTATAAAACACGCAGTTCTGAAAGCACCTTTGGGATAGAAATTCAGTGTAGCATTTTACCTCCTACTTACCATTGTTTTGTCATACTGGAACAGATATTAGAGTGGGTGAATTGGGCTGAAATAAATTCTGTGAAGACAGAGGTAGTTTCAGCTATGAAATGTTCTTGATGTAGTGTTGATGAAAGTTGGTGTTAAATTTTGTGAATAGAAAATGTATTCTCTGATATTCCTAATTTTGATTCAAATAGTTCTAGATGAAACAAAATACCATTCAGTTCATGGAATACGGAACATGAAACTTGTTCAGATATTGATGATCGATTAAACAAAAAATATTTTGAAAGGACTTGCAATCAGGTATTTAAAGCATGAATACTCTGGAAGTATCAAGTACCATGAGACACTAAGCACAGAACTAAAAGCTGATAAGCCTACAAGTACCCATACCACAAATATGACAACCTTTCCTGCCAAATTGTGGAGTTTGTGTTTTTTTAATATCTCTTCATGTTTTAGATAGATGGGAAAAGGAAAGGCAATTCAAGTTGTAGGTGGTACTTCAGCCTTAACATCACCCTTGAATAGAGCCTTTGGAACATAGTTAACTGCTGATTCCATAGAGATACCATAGTTTCTTGGACAAAAAGCACATATTTATAATGTTTTTATTTTTGCGGGGGAGAGAGTGTTGAGGTTTTTTTAAAATTATTTTGTTTTGGTTTTGAGCTGTTTATTTTTCTGTAATGGTGATGGATTTTTTTTTGGTTTTATGTTAAGGCTCAGTTAGGGTTAGGGAACTGTTCTATGCTTCTGATGTTAAAGAATCAGACTAGAGAGATGTTAGGATGTTAGGATGAAGGTTGGACTTGAGGATCCTGGTTTTCTTTCCAACTATAATGATTCTGTGATTAAGCTGCTCTATATAAGGTGATTTTAAGATGAGTTGTCGGAAAAGCAAAAAAATTACCAAACATCTGATAACATTATGGGAGTCCTCATGCTGTGTAATGTGCCTGTGTAATTTTACATATTGCCTGTTTCAACCTGAATAACAATATTTTGAGGAGAGAAAATAATGAGAAATACTTAAAATTGTGTTCTTGAACAAATTTGCAACTTTTTTTCTTGGATTTGATATTAAAATAATGAGCCTCATTCTTCTGTTCGGTGGCATTTCTCTCCTGATACTCTCTTTGGCAAAGCACATAGGAATATCAATCTTGCATTTAGCAGTGTGTCAGAGATTTCTTCATGCAGCACAGTTCAGTAAGATTGTTACTTCCCTCATACCAATACCAAGACCCAAGTGACTGCACCTCTGCAACCACATATTTATAAGTGAAGAAAGAGCAAAATAACTATTTAATGAATATAATTTTAAAATAATCTATCCTAATAGCTTCTATTTCTCTTGATTGATCATGAAAATTATCATCCATACCTTGTAAACTATGCAGCATATCTTCTAAATTCAGCTCCTGATGATGCTAAGAAAGGGAGACAATGACATATTTACCACTTTAATTATTATAGACACAGATAAGGATAAAAGACCTTAGACTTCTTCAACACACTAGAGGAAAGGAAAAAAGAGAGAGTCACAGTACACTATATCGTACTCAAAATATAATAAAGCAGAGGCACCTAAATCCCCAATTGTTTATTTTTTTTTCCACTTGGCAAGAGTAACATTTTCTTAATTAAGAAGAACAGCAACTAATTTCCACTCATATTTTTAAAATGTATTATTCACAGCCTTCATTTGTGCCCTTTTTCATGACTGAATTTCAACTGTAGTGAATAAATAACATGGAAGTTCCCCCAAAATAGTGTAACATCAGGGACAATCTTGTGATATTTTGGGACAGGGCTTCATTGAAAAATTAATGTTGTAATAGATAATGAATAGCCTGCTATTATTTATAAACCTGACTCTTTTTGTGACAAACTAAATCCTAACATCATTATTAATAATTCTGGCTATTACAAGGACAAAACTGTGTTACCAAAGGAAACATTTAGTGTATCTGAAATATGAGTGTTACATACTGTTATCTACCAACTGATCTTTAATGTATGTGACATACATTAATGTGTTTTACAGTATGTCCCCATAGCTTGTTATATTTTTTCTTGATGCAGAGCATAGTTTTTTAAGGATAGAGATTTTGAAAGTAAGAAATTGCCTTTTTTTTTTATTTATTAGAAGACTATTTTGAAATATGCAATATATAAGAGATATCTGGAAACACATCGGAATGTAAAGCAGTGATTTTACACAAATGAAAGCTACAGAAGTTACCTGCTTTTCTCTTTTAGGATGATTTAAGTAGCAGTAATTTCTTTGTCAGAAGCAAAATTGCATAGTTATCCTCAGCAAAAATACTTATGTTGTGAGAATTTTCTTGGAAATCTTGAAGATATTGGAAAGTCATCTGTACGTAAATAACACAGTTGTGTCTGTCTGCACTTATTTGGCAAGTCTATTGTCTTAAACATTGTTAAGTATTGGAAGAGTCTGTTGATTTATGAGCTAGATAAAGTAGCTGGTAGTGATATGAAACTGGACACTATTATAATTTGAGACCTTGAGACATTGCTTTACTAAACTGCCTTGATGAATTGCTGCAATTGGTAGCAAAAATCTGATTGAGCAAGAGACAGTAAACTTTGATGTGATTTTCAGTGAGAACATCATTAAAGGTCATATCTAAGAAAGCACTTACAAATCTGAAAACTGCATATCAAAATTCTTAAAAAACTGAAAAACTACTAATGTACTTGTAATGCTGATGGTTAGAGAGATACCCCCAAGCTGTGTGTGAGTTAGGCAGAAACTATGCAACCATGCATACCAACCTGATATGACTAAACCCAAGTAAGAAAAAATACTTCAGACTTATAGCCAATTATTTCTTATTACTGCCTTATCTGGGTATCTCAGTGCTCAAACAACTGAGTTTTGTGACCCCTGAGTACAGTGTGTAACTATTTATTTCAATGGCACAATATTGACACGGAGTAAACTTATGTTCTTCAGCATTTTATGTATTTGGCTCTTTCAAAATGTGTTTCCAAGATCCTGGAAACAAATATCAAGTAGTTTTCATTTTCAAATTATAATTAATTCCATTTTAATGAATCTAAGGGGAGTTGTGACCAAGAAAAAAGGTACTCACTGACAGCTACTGTCAAGGGCTTCCAAGGTAGCACCACAAACACCTTAGGAAGATCTGTGAAATTGATTGATGCTCACTTAGCAAATGCTATGACTGTACTTCTTGCTTTTCAATAGTCTATTAAAATGTTCTAAAAGCATAGAACTGTTAAATATGACTGTTGAAGATTTGTGGGCAACAGATATATTACATATGCTGGCTTCACCATAATGATCAGCAAGTCAAGATCAGCAGTAAGATTATTAGTAACAGAATAACCCAATTCACCAGGATTATTTCTGTTCCATCAATTATTTTTATGTTTTAATGTTGTTAGACTAGTAGATCAGAGTACTATGAATCATATCTGTCTATGAAGGAATTCAACATCAGGTTGGTAATCCTACGATGTTGCGATGTTTGAGTGTTACCATCAAGCTGACAGTAAATATCATAAACTGTAAATCAGCTTCAGATTGAAGAACAAGTGTAGATGGCATACAGCTTTTGAGAAGGCTAGATCAAGTTTGTTTCTCTGAAAACAACAATAGTTACAGACAATTGCCATGTTTTCACTTGGTTGTCATTATGATCTTTATGCATTTCTTTAAAGGAAAGTGCAATTTCCTTTCATGTTTTATATACTTGATTTTTTCTTAATGCCTGTTTGTCCTATTCCTATAAAACATGCTTTTCAAATTTTGAATTTTGCTGTTTCCCTGTGGTTTTAGAGTTATGACAGAAATGTTAAATACCCCATGAAATACAAAAGAAAACACCTGTTTTCTTTTTTTTTTTACTTTTATATTTATTGCTATCAAGTAATTATATTTTTCAAATTTTGTTGCCTGAACTTTATTCTTAAGTCTTTTAACAATTCAGCATTTTTGAATGAAATAATTATCAACTGGTGTTTTATCTACTAGGTTTAATATTTGTAAAGTAAAGCGTATGCTTTGTATTTCAGATGCAAGATTATGTGTGTCTTCCAAATAGAAACAACACAGTTTATTCATCACTGTTTGTTGTTTAGTAAGCTATTGTAATGGATAGCTACACTACTTTCACATTTAAAGTGTAGTGTGATCTTTACTGACCAATGTTAGACATTTATTATGGACAAAATTGGTATTTTCTGATTGCTTTGAGGACACTAATAAAGAAATAGATATGTGCAGGTTTTTGGCTGGATTTTTTGCTGTAAAGAAACTTGGCAGAAACTCATGCCTTTACTTTTAAAAGGCTAAAAGATTACATGAGAGTGCTTGTTCTGCAATGAGCAGTACCTGGGCAGAGATATCTGTGTAATGTCCTTAGTACTACATAAATATATAGTCCTGACTGAATTTTTTTGCTGCAGCAGAATATCTTTTAAATTAAAAATTGTAAGATGTTAAAGAAGTATTTATGAAGAATAACAAAAGGAAATTAGTTTGTTAGACTTCTAGTGAATACTGCAATTTAACTCATATTAAAAAAAAATGTTCACATACTTATGTTCTATTGTGGTTTCTAGACTCTGAACAGAAACTACCTGCCTCTATCAATACTAGAAAAATCAAAAGGATTGAGCCACTACAGTAATGAAACCATTGTTCCCTCATCTAAACATTTTAAAAGGATAGTGAATCATTCCTTATGAGGAAAAAGTCTTTCTGATACAGAACTCAACTTTTTCTATACTATGCTGAGACTGTGTGGAACAAATGCTATATAACTTATCCTGTGTGGTATAAAATAAAATCCATAATTTCTTCTCCTCCAGCTTTGTCATTGCCAAGAAAATGCTAATTACACAGTTACTGACAGCTTTTTAGTGAAGACAGTGTTCAGAAATAGAGGATTCAAGCATGGATCTTTCTCAGTCAGCTTATTGTTCTGGCCTTAAATGTGTTTGGCCAGATTTTGGAGCTGCCTGAATTTATGTTTTAGTGTCTTAGATTTTCTTCACTGAGTATACACTGAATCAGGGATTAGAAATATAGTTTTCTTGTGCTTGAACTCTGGAAAGAGCGAGAGTGAAATCTTCTACTGTGTTCCCATTAAAAGTCTTTTAATTTTGCATTTCCTAGTAGGAGTATGATAATACTTTGTTTGAAAGAATAATGAAAAAGAAGAAAGAATCAGAACCTCAGTTTGAATACTGTGAGTTTCCAAAACTGTGAGTATTCAACAGTAAGTAGAAAAAAAAATTTAGTTTCTCTTTCAGAACATAAATTTCAGATGAATAGGTTAGACACTGATAAAATATTGGCCTAATTACAGCCTGAACTCCAAACTCCTACAGCAAATACAACCTTCCAGCTCAAAAACTCTAATGTCATGCAAAAGAGTTATATGGAACTCCACCTGGGGCATGTAGAGCATTTCTAAGAATGCAGGCTAAATCACATTTTCTGTCAGTTGTGCCACAAAATATTCCCAGGGGAAAAAAAAAATTGGATTCAAATGTATTGCCTGAAGCTGGAAGCCTGAAGAGAGCAGAGAAGTTTGAAACTATTACAAGTTATAATACAACACAACAAGAAGATGAGAATAAAAGATATGGTTAGATCTTTCAGTGCAAAGGTCTGATCTATTCTTTTTGGCAGTGTGGTATGTCATTACAACTTTCTTAAAAAAACCCAAATTCTATCCAGGATACATTATAGTTTTCTAACGGCAGGTAAAAAAACAATCTGACAATAAAATTCTTGTTTCCTCTTTCTTTCTCTCTTTTAAAGTTTGCAGAAGGAATCAAAGATACAAATTCTAAAATTGTAGAAGCAAGAAAATCCAACCACATATGTTTCAATTTGACCTCAGTTCCAAAAAGTGTATTTATAAAAAAAAAAAAAAAAAAAATACATTTGAGGTTCCTAATTTGGATA
Source organism: Coracias cyanogaster (assembly GCA_033124195.1). NCBI lineage: Eukaryota > Metazoa > Chordata > Aves > Coraciiformes > Coraciidae > Coracias > Coracias cyanogaster. The sequence continues at coordinate 9,685 of JAVSBS010027027.1, read as the reverse complement.
CTTTTGAAAATATTGTCTTAAACATTCATTAGACTGTGGAGTGCTAGTTGCCTCAGTAGGAATGGAAGCTTCTGTTATAATCAAGAAAATTAATCAGTTTGTATGGAGCAATGGGATTATTTTTGGCTAAGGAGTGCTGTCAAAGTCCTGCAAATTCTGTGTCACAGTTCACTTTATATTGCAAATAGTAGTATCTCTTCCTATCCTTTTTTTCTTTCTTGTCAGTTTAGATATAGTGTTTGGGTTTTCAATGTATTACCCTAATAAGCTCAGAATAAATGCATTTACTCAAAACTCATGACAAAATGTATAGTTTCTTTCATTTCCTTGGTAGTCAACAATAATAAGGATTGTTTTATAAGAGGTGAATTTCTTTTAAAGAGTTACCAGGAGGGAGAGCTGGGAAGTGTTTTCAATTAACGACATATTTCACAGATGTTTTTTTCACCAAATACTCTGAATGTTAAGCCTGAATGCCTGTATTTTGTAAATAACAGCAACAGCAAAACAGCAGGTGATGAGCTTGCACGTTCCTTTGGCTACATATCGTCACACTCTGATGAATTCTTCTTTTGGTGGTGGGCTCCCTGTAGCAGAGACTGTAACCACAGTCTTATTTCTACTCCTTGAAGCACTTCCAGTTTGGGTAGGATCAAGAACCCCAACCCCATTAGGTGCTGCAGTGGTTACTAGAATTGCATTAGCTAAGCCTTCATTCCCAAAGACTTTTGTTTCACTGCACTATATTTAATTTTCAGTACATTTTTCCTGACAATGCTTTAGTATAGTTCATTTTGCAATTCTTGGCTGTGCTCTACAGAATAAATGTGACTTTAACTCATGTATCACACATTTGACTGTTGACTCACTTTTGAAATATATTTTTTCCCTGTAATGTCTTAAAATAGATTTAAAAATTCTATAAAAATTAAAATATCAGATCTTCATGTAAATAAGCAGTCAGTTGGATTTGAATAAAAACATAATTCAAGCCCGTTGAAAAATGAGAAGTTTTATACCGGTATATACATTGATCTCAAGTACGAAAATTCCAGTAAATAGGATTTTCCATTTCTATTATTTGAGTTATGTCAGCAAACTGAAGACGTTCTGGGGTAAATGCAGTATGTTTTCCGCAACTGCCAATTTCAGAGATCTGAATGAAGATGCAGGTTCAGCTCTGACAAATTATGAACGTCAATGTTTTATAGTAAGTCTTACTAAGCAGTGGTAGGGGGAAAAATTGCCTTCTTTGCTGTTGCAGTTATAGATGCAGATTACTACAAATAAAAAGTTTAAAAAGAAACAGGAGGGATTGGGGGGGGATGGATAGGGAGAGAAAAAGAGAGAGAGAAAGAGAAAGGAAAACAAGGGAAAAAGAGCTACTATGTTTTGTGTAGCTGAGAGACAGAGATGAAAATTAAGTCTTGTGTGTGCTTCTGTAAACTCTGTGCATATTAAGATAAACTCATTATTCTTTCTCTGTGTGAATACATGGGATTTTCAGAAGAACAATTCTTTATTGCCATTCTAATGGTATTAGAGGGCAAATAACAAATTTCCTTTATTTACTTTCTCATTTCAAGAGTCTGCATCTGCAGAACCATATACACGAATGTCCTGAACAACATGTCTCACCACAGCTCTATTAAACAATATGTTCAGTAACCAGCAAAGTGGAAAATGGTGCTCATCTTTTATTCTAAAGATAGTATTTCCATAAGGCAGAAAAGACACTGTAAAGACACAGTGAAACACCACACTAGTTAAAGAGGATTCAACTCTTTGTCTTCCTTTTCTGTGAATAAGCTTTACCAATACTTCTCCTTTAATATAATAACCTACTATCCTCTTGCAACACCAACACCAGTACATAAATTATGCTTTATATAGAAAGAATCCTTACAAAGTATTTTAAACAGTTCTACCTTCAGGGTGTATCCAAGTTGCTGTCATCCTTTTACTGATGTGAACAATAATACTTTACAGTTCAAAAGGTAGGGAGGAGAAAATCTCTCTTCAGAACTTTTCCTTTACATTTAATATTATCAACTAAATACAAAAAAAGATACAGCACAAGAATTTCCACTCTCTCAGAAGGATCAAACTGTAGGAAAAAAATACAGAAGATGCCTAATTCTCCATTCAGTATGTTAATTTTATATGTATACAAAGCTTTTTGCTTACAATCAACTCTTCCTGGTGCATTCTGATGACACTATGAACATCATGAAAGTTCTGTTTATATAGAAGACCTTATTTTCTTTAAGAGTGGCATAAGTTTAGAAATGGAATAGTTTTTAAATGGTTTGGTTCTGATTAGTGATAGACTCAGAAAACAATCTTGTATATAATAGTTTTACAGTAAAGGAATTATAAGACTGTATTAGAAATTTTTCATTTCCAAATTGAAATGGATAATGTACTAACAAATATTCAGATTTATTCTGCTGTCTCACCACAGACTTGTTTAAGGGTGATTAGATAACTTTCATTTCAGTGAATTCCAATTAGAGATACACAAAGACATTTAGTGGAGAAACAAGATTCCGGTAAAAAAAGTATCCTGGTTGTCTAGAAAAATGTCTGCAGGCTATCTATTTGTCCCCTTCTCAGAACTGTAGAGCCTAGATAGGAATAGAAAATGCTTTTCCAGAAAGCACTGCTACTTTTGAAGGTCTTTTCAAAGTCAATTTTTATATCTTTGAGTGGAAAGCTGTTATTTTCTATTTAGGTGCTAGCAAGACACCTAGAGTAAAATGGTAAGAAAAGGCAAAATGTATGTTTTGTATTACATAGCTTAAAGTTTTGTAGACCACATCTACACTGCAAAGCTTTCTAGACATCTGTGTGAATGTTGAGAGTGTAGGAAGAAAAAAAGTAATTCCTAAGTGTAGGAAAAGCTGTAATTATCTCTATGACATAATTATCTCATATAGAGCTAATTTTTACTGAAAAAAAAAAGGAATTAGCTGTCATGTGGAGACAGACTAATTTTAAAAATTTTATTTCTATTTTTGACACTTTATGTCTCTGCTGGAGTACTTCACGCCGTTACTGACAATGCCTTTACGGTATTGGTCTATAAGATTGAAAGAGCTTGGTCTCTTGTAAGACTGGGAAAACTACAGGAAAAAATGTGCTCTTAGAAGGTCTTCCTATAAGTTACAAGCCTGAACAAGCTTTCATGAATTTAGTAATGGGGAGATATGAATCCGGTAGTAGCGTGCTATTAAAATTCATATTTGTATGGTGATAGAAGACTTAGAATTAATGAAATGAGAGAAGATTTAAGGTTTCCAACAATAAATGCAGTTGAACAGCAGTGCAAGAGAGTGACAACTATTTTAATAACAGGGTCCTGGAGGACATTGTGTCTGTCTCAGTGTTTGCCTACCCTCACGGTAAAGCATGAATCCCTTTCTAAATTTTATTATTTCAGCTTTATCATTTGTATTTTGTATTCTTTAAAACCAAAGTAATGTGCAGATACTAGATAAGTGTTTTAATTACTTTTTAATTTGAATTCAGAGACATAAATCCCTATAGCAATAAGGTTATAGAAATAAAGCAAATTAAATGAATGCTAGCTTTGAACTCCTGTATAATACTGGTTTTGCTGCTTGTAATTAGACTTACTTTTGTTCTTATTAATCAAAAGTAATTTCTAAGTCCTTAAGGGCACTGATACATCTCATTCCAGAAAAATGAAATAGTACATTCAACTGCCAAATGAGTTGATGACATTAATATTATTCTAGTTACATAGGTTAAAGTATAGATTTCAGAAAGTTTTCGTTACAGTATTTTTGTAAGCATGTGCAATTGTAATAGATACAAGATGTCACATGATGTGACTGTTTTCAATGGATCACCATAGATTAAAGTCTTCCAGAATTAAAAACTATTTCTGTGTAAACAGATGACATTTTAGCCATAAGATGTATGTACAGCACTCTCCAGATCACGCTGATTAGCAGAGGGTTGTAGATAATATTTCTATTGTCCAGGATAGAGTTTAACTCAGAACAGGCCTTCAGCTTCACAAATTGCAGACATCAGCTTGGACAGTACTTCAACAGCTGATTTGGCCTAGGACATATTGGCAGGGTAGCATCTGTGAACCATATCCATTGGGATGACTTGGGCAGTTTTCACAGTAACTGTAGTATGTCGTTCAGTGAGTGTGTGATTAATAGTTTATCTTGAGCTCAGCAAAAAGGATTCTTTTTTTTTTTTCTTTTATAATTGTCTTGAAATTGCTCATTTCAAGTGTCATATATGAGAAATGACATTTTGACTAATCTACAAAGTATGAATTACCTGTATTCAAGTGTCTGTTTTAATAAATACAGAAATTATCACAAAAAGTGTGTCAGTGGTCCAGAAAGTGGAGTTTACGCTGTATGTTATTTCTTCTATCCATCTAAATGGCAAGCACTTACATACAAGTGTCACTGTGACTTTTTCCAGGAAGACATACAGAAGGTCTAGCTGATACTGAAAAATCTTACAACTGCAGTAATTATGGAAGTAGTTATAAACTTTCAGGTGTTATAGATCTACAGATTCAGCTCTTTTAGCTCTTTTCAATATTACATTCCTCTTTTCTAGTCCCAAAAGGTTTACCATTGTTTAATTGTATGGCAAAATTGACACCAAATATTTCTCTCTAATCTCAAGCTAAAGCTAAATCAGCACACTGAGAAGTATTATGTGCTTTTCCATGTTTTCCTGTTAACTGCAGATGTTCTCCTGAAGTTATTTGAAAAGAAAAGAATTAAGTGTGATGAAAAGTGTATGACATCTGGATGAAGATTACAATTGTCAGCAAAATAAATCTAAATTACAGAACATAATTTAGTCAAAATGAGTATTTTAATTAAAAAAAATCTACTACAGTGTAACAAAAGATTTTATTATATATGTGTGATTCTGTGTGTGTGTTTCAATAGCTGTTCTGCTGCCAAAATGTAGATCATGAGGCACTGAACAGCATAAAAAGAACTACAAAGAGAACCACCTTATTCTAGAAAGTACTTACAGATTACTAATGATTAGACAGGCAATTTTATTTTTTTAATCATTGAACATTTTTCAAAGAGGTTGAAGCTTGATGATTTTTTTTTCAACTTGGAGGCCTAGTTTTACTGTAGATGTTTACCCATTTTTATATATTAACCACCCATTTCTAGATGGCATTTTGTTCAAATCTGATCATGAATTCGGGAGCTATATGCCACTTGAAACTTACATTGTTTTAGATGCTTGTGCTCAGAGCAAAAGGCAAGTCATAAACATTAGTGACCTTTTTTTACCTTTTTGTATAATCCTGTGAAAAAATACTATACACAATGGTCCACAACAGAGTTTTGCCAGCCATATCATCAGCACAATGGCCTCATAGCTGAAACCAAGACATCACAGGCTGCATCCCTCTACCAAAGTCTGGTTCCTGCATTTAATAATGGTTCATCTGCCCCTGAGCAAAAGTCTAATTGTTGTATAAAACTGGAAGACAGCATAGGTGTCCATGCCCTTGACCACAGCAGTTTCAGCTATTGAACATTTAATGTGGATATCTGCTCTCCTCTCTTTATTTCTACATGGAAAACATCAGAAGAATGTTGCAAGACAGTACAGTACATATAGTAAAATAAACAACTTCCTCCTCTCCTCCTCTTGGTGCTTCCCTCTATACTTCTGTTCCTCTTTTGCAATTGCCAAAAAAATATCTTTTTTGTAAGATGTTGACACAATAATATTTCTTCCTGTCCAGCCAGATCTTCATACAACAAAAGCCCCAGCAGATGGGAAGCTCTTCAAAAGAAGAAACAGCCACCCCCTACCAAATGTTGCTAAAATCAGGGGCAAAACTTTGCTACTTTCACAGCCATATTCCCCAGTCTGTTACTCAGCCTGTTGGAGACTCCACAAGATTATCATGTTTCTTTCAAATGCCCGTGCCATTCCCAGCAGCTACCAAGAGGAAACTGTTCAACACTGAAGTCTAAACAACTCTGAATGTCTACTTTTCTTCAGCAGACTCACATTTCATAGAATCTCATTTCAAATGATCTAAACCAAAAAGGACACAAAATCCACATATCTGAATCCTCTGTATGCTGAAGGCTTCCTGTATGTGCTGAAACCCATACATACTGATGAGTTATGGATCCTCACTTTTGGTATGTGAAGGTGAATCCTGAAAGATCTTTAAAAATATTGCTTAGAGTAGTTTGTGTAGAACTGATAAAACCTCATCTGAGCAACCAATTCTTTCCTTTAGTTTTCATATATATATGGATAGAGAATTAAAGCGCTTTGACTTACATTATAGAAAACCCTAAATTATGCATTTAAACTTTCAGAAACCAGTGTTAATGGTTAAGCATTCAAAGAATCCCTTTCTAAACATTTGAATCCCAGTCAATATTATCACCACATAACTGTACCACATCAAGGCCATGAAGTATATAAAGTATTCTAATTTCAAACTCTATTTTCTTGCAGAATTCTATGTACCACACAAAACTAACAGCTCAGTTATAACTCTTTTCAGGCAGAGTAATTAAGAAGTGCACCAAAGAAATGTGTGATTTTATGCATTCTTATGCCTTGATGTTTTGTGATGTCCTTTGTGCAACAAGACCTGAAATAACTCTTAAAAAATGTAATTAGTATACTTTTCAAGGGTCTCCTGTTAGTGCATAAAATAGGATTGTACAGTTCTTTCCAGGTACTTTCTGTCTAAAGTCATAAGCTTCCATAACAGTGCCATGCATCTGTAATTGAAGATCTTTATGGCACAGTTGTCTTTTATACATTTTAAAGACACAGTATGCCTATTCTGGAGCCCTAACATTGGCATAGAAGCTCCTACCTTTACCAAAGGCAGCAATGACATACCATAAGGTATCAAAACAGATTAAAATAATCTTGAAATTATAGTATTTCTAGAAAATGCTTACTTTACTACTCAGTGGCTTAATATTAAACAACACATACGTGTGACAGAAATAGAAATAAAATTTACTTAAAACTGTAAATTATGGGGTTTTTACCACAGCATGAAGTAATAAGGAATCTAAACTTTAGGCTTACCTACTGTAAGTCATATACCACTTGAGAGAGGCCCTCTAAACAATTAGGATAAATGATAGATTTCATAATACAGAATTAATTGCAGTCAGTAAAAAAACTAATCACTTTCAAGGGTTAGTCAACAAGAAATGCTGAAGAGAGGGCCTGGCATTTTCTTAAAGTAAAACATTTTTTTTCCATGTGGAATTCATAGCTCCAATATCCATCACCACTCAAAAGGTAATCTACTCCTTCAACTACCAAACAGCAACTGGGTTTTCTTCTTATCTCACAGTTCAGGGGATACTGCACTCACACAATATGACATTTTCCCACTGAATTTCTTTTAATTGATATGAACCTATATCTTTAAGCCACCATGATGAAAGATCCTGCTAGGATTCTTAGCACCACATTCTCAGTGTCCCTGGGTCACATACTCTAGCCAAAGCTATTTTATTTGTGTATTTAATTCAATTTTTTTTTTTTTAAGAGAGAAAGGAAGCATGAGAGAGAGAAGGCATATGGCATGAGAGAAACAAAATAACTTGTGCTACAACTTTGTTGCAATTTTTATTTTGTTTTCCTGAACAGTTACTAGTTAATATAAACACTGAAACATTAATTAGCTCAGGTGCTAGAACAGCCAGATTGAGAATCTGAATCGGTAGGATGGAGAGTCATGATAATTTACGTGCTCTTTTTTGTTCTGATAGTAGTCTTTATTTATACAGTGTAAGAAGAGTTTGAAACTTTTACTACTAACCCCTGCTCTTAGCAATATCCTCCCGTAGAGCACACCACATTGGAGTGTTAAGGGAGTTACCAGGCAAGAGTGGGAAGCCTGCATCATTTCAAGCAAAGAAAATAATTAAGCCCTCATTCACTAGCTCTAAAAATCCTTGTGGTCTGTTATAACAGAAAACCTGATCTACATCTGTTCAGAATACACCAGATTGCCTCAAGCAACTCTAGCTGATGAACAACTATTTTATTCATTTTAACTAGATTTGTAGAAGAGACAGGTGCAAAAACTGTAAACAATGAGGGACATCTGGGAATGATCAGAATGGCAATGTCTTAGGAGTCTGGGAGTCTCTGTATATTAGGTGTCCTTAAAGAGATAAAATAGCATGCAGAATGAGAACTGATTCACTTTATGTAGTGCAAAGTCATTTCTGCAGGCCAGCTACTCAGCTTTTGTGCAGTAGGAAAGATCCAGGACATATTATCTTTTAGTAACTGGCTGGCTGAGCCCTTTTCATTCCTGATCCTCTGAAGTGCAGCCACAAGGACCATGCATGAAGAGGTAGGTCTGATGATGAAGCGGAACCATAATGGCCCCAGAAACTTCAGTACAAAGCCTTAGATGTGCACTTCTGACGTGCTTCCCAGATAAGGGCACTTAGAGCTCTCAAGAACATTAGGAACACAAAATTAGCTAGGTAGGCCTTCTTTACTTCTTATTCTGGGATTCTTATTTTAATGAAACAGTGGGTGTAAGTCAGTCCAAAAGAAGTGTAATAACTAGTTATATGCAGTGAATGACTATGCACTGATTAAACTTTAATGTCAATGATTCAAACTTACACATCTGGATAAGGACTTTCTCTAGAATTGTTTTGTGTTGCAGATTTATGAGACTTCATGTTAGACTGGACAGATATCATGTAACATGACAGAGGTAATTATGAAAATATAGATAGAAGTGAAATAGGATCAGGTGTTGCTTCTTTTTTTTCTTTTTTTTTTTCAGTGCCATCAGTATTTAACACAAATACTTTGAAAAGCTACCAAAGACTCATCTAGCATTCTTTGCAGGTGGTGCAGAAATCTTTAAATGGTAATAACACATTGCAGAAATATTTTGTGGCTGTGATGTTCTAAAGAAAAGTGATGATGATTTGGGGGAGGAGGGGGAGGCACAAATATTTTTTAGTTTTATTAGCCCCACTGATGTATTTAGAAACCCCCATGCCTCACATTTTCTTACAGGGTTTATGGAACATAATGCTTAGCTTCATTCAAAATCAAAGAAGAAGCTATGATCTGTTCCCAGTTGGTTTTAACTAATGAAAGCATTTCAATAATGGGATGTAGAAACTGTTGAGAGATTTTTGTACCAAACTTAATGGCCTACTTCTTTAAAGTACTTGCTTCCCCCCTCTCCATCCCCTCACATGATATTGTAAAGAATATATAATTAAATGATTCATTCTTGCTAGGTGTCTAATATCAAAGAAGATGGTTAGAGATTTTAAAATGCATGTTATGTTAATTACTGCACTTTGATACATATCATATCAGAGCCAGCAGATAAAATCAATTAATTTATGTGTATTTCTTTTGGTCTACACCATGAACAAATTTGGTTCTTACATTTTTCACTCCCAAAGTAAATGCTTTCAACTGTCTTTTGTTGTTCCTGTTGCTTCCTCCTGTTTTTTTTTCTGTTTCATGTGTCTTAGATAATCTTAATATATGTAACTATTATAGCTTGATTATTCTGTTTTCAAAAAAAGCTAGCGAGTGGCTGAGTGGCAAGAGTAGAACTAGTAGTTGTACTTGTACAGCATTTGAAATTTTTAAATAGAAGTACCTA
>JAVSBS010027026.1:0-146152 GCA_033124195.1 Coracias cyanogaster | reverse complement strand
TCAGTACTTAAGGGAGTCCTACAGAAAAGATAAGGAGAGACTCTTTATCAGAGAGTGTAGAAAGGGGACAAGGAATAACAGTTTTAAACTGGAAGAGGGCAGATTTAGATTAGTTGCAAGAAAGAAATTCTTTACCATGAGGGCGGTGAGACTCTGGAACAGGTTGCGTGGAGAAGCTGTGTGTGTCCCATCCCTGGAAATGTTCATAGCCAGGTTGGACAGAGTTTTGAGCAACTTGAACTAGCAGAAGGTGTCCCTACTGATGGTGAAGGCTACTGGAACAAGAAGATCTTTAAGATCCCTTCTAATCCAAACCATTCTCTTCTGTGGTTCTACTTAAAGCCCAAGCTTAAATAAAGTCCCAGTCTGAGGGTGTGGGGGAGAGGCTCCAGCGGAGGCTGGTCAGGGCAGTTAAGACCTATTAGTGCCATCAAGACCCTGGCAACTGAGGGACAGGAAGTCAGACTTTGGGGTGAAAGGAAGGATGCTAAATTTTTCAGGTGTGTCAGAGATGAGGGTCAGCACGTGTGTAAATCTTTGTGGGAAAAGGTAAGGACAGGATAATTAAATGATTGTGCTTTTTTTTTTAATGAGGAGGATATAACTTAAATATATTGCAGTGTTTTCCTGTTTGTATCATTATTTCATATTCATTACAGTAGTTCAGGAAATTACTGCTCATTTGTAACTAAAGCCCTATAACTCACCACATGCGTGATCTTATGCTGCTAAAATTGAAAAATAAACTCCCCGTCATAAGTCTACACTTTCATTCTGCAGTTAGAACAGGTTTACAGAGGTTGTTGCTGTACCTCATCTGCGCCCTTGCTTTCAGCCATCCGCTTGTAACTTAGACTTCCTATAAAGTAAGGCACTCTCAAGAAAATACTCCATGCATGAGCAGCAACTTGTTTATAGTCTCACAGACTGATTCACTGACCTCCTCTTACTCTTAAGGAGAGTTTTGGACTAATTTCTGTGTGATCAAAAGACTGCTCAAAGGGAGGAAAGCATCCTGCTCTTCTTCCAAAGGATTGCATAAGAGCACGGTATTTCAAGTTTCGAGGACAGCTCACTATACTCAAGAGTTTGCAAAAACAGACCTAATGTTACGAGTGTGTCAAATGGAATCAATCTTTCGGTTTTCTTAAATGTCCAAGAGTAAGTGAGCGCCTGTCAACAAGGAGTCCTCCTTACACTGAATGTCTTTTAATACTCCCTGTGGAAGATGTGTTATGTGGTTTTGTTTGAAATAAGGGTTAAAACAACTATTCTTAAATACAGTATGTTCAGGATCATGTCACGTCAGATTTTGCATTTGATTCTTTTGCGTTTTATTGTATGAGTGCTGAGTTTCACTTCTAGAAGATGCTGGTCCTATGCTTACTAGAATGAAGAGAATTCAGAAATCACAGGAATTATTTCTGTGGTATAGAGCAGACCTGTGTTATTCCAGCTTGGTATTTTCCTTGTGTCACTGAAAGTCAGTGTCCTGTGCAGCTTCTATGCCCAGGAGTGCTTGTGCTCTGGTCCGTGAGAGCTACAGATCATCCATAGAATGAGATCCTTGGAGCTGATCCCTTGCAGCGTTAAGGCAGTTAAAGATCCTGTAATCCAGACTTGGTGCTGTGCCTGGTTTCTGACCATTCCAGGCTACCCCTGCTCCGTGTTTCTGCAGACACTCACCAACCACAGAGTGATCCCGTTCAGAGAACTGATCAGACAGGTAGGTCAGCTCCCTGAGTTGCACAAGCACCACCACTAGCACAAGGAAATGGCACCTTGGATTTAGAATGGCTGAAATGCTGGGGAACTGCACCTGTGTCTACCCCTTCAAGGCCTTTAGTAGCTGTGAGCACATTCTCTGAGCATGTGGCTCAGGGGGTTGAGTGCCCATTGCCTTTGAGGCAAACCTCGTGTGAACCTGTCCCTGCTTGGGCTGGAGAGTCTCTCTTTGCAGTGCCAATTGTTTCTCTCCAAGATACCTCTGTGGCATATTATCAGGGACATTTTAGAAGTATGGGCTCAACCTGACATAATTTAGTCCTAGAGGCCAGGAAAGGGCTAAAATGGAAGATATGTTCTTGTGGGAGCATATATACTTTATATGGCATAATTTATATTCTGATATTTTCTTCTCATGGCGATATCTGGGCAAGAAACTGAAGATGGCATGAGTGCAAGCTATTTTTTGTTAGGTGAGAAGTGATGTATGCCTCTTCCCTTCTCCTTAGCCTTTATTTGAAATGTTTCTGGATGGCTCGGTTTTGGGCACTGTCACTTTGTATCTAGCTCAGCTTGCTACACTTTTTGCCCTGAAAGCTCCATAATTATTTTATTTAGGAGTAAGAAAATGCATGAAAATAAACTAGTCAGCTCACATCTTGGTTTCTGAAAACTTGATGCTGCCCTCAGCTTGTTCTTGAAGTCTATACACACAAAACTGTTGCAATAAAATTCTGCTGACCACTGAAATGCACAGGCTGCAGGGAATGTATCAAAAAAATGAATCATAATGAATTGTTTTAAAATACACACCATCAGAAAGACAGGTAAACCTGTAAGCATACAAAGTCTGATTTTCTTCAAAGGAAAAATAAAGCCAGTGAGTAGTTGGTTAAAAATGCAACCCCGCCTTTCCTTCACCTGGTGTTTTGTGCTCGGATTGATTCCCCATTTGGCTTGTGATATAAAGGTGCAGTGGATGACATGAGGCACAAGAGAGCTGTTAGACTTCTCCACACTAAATTTACGTTACGTTTCCGTTCTTTTTATATGTTTATGGATGTGCCAAATGAGTAAAGATAGTCCTACTTCTATTTCTAGTTGGATTTATATGAATTTGAACTGGGAAAATGTTCACTTCCTTCTCTCTCATTTTGATCTACCTGTGGGGGATGATATTGCTGTTACCATAGGGAACTGTGAAAATGAGGTGGAGAGTATTTGGGGGAATCATTCCCTCATATTACTGTGATTCAGAGATGCTTGGTCTGGGAAAATAACAGAGGAGCATTTGTCAGGCACATTTAAATAGTATACTTTAAGGTGTGGAGGAGCTGTGTCTGCTGACTATATTATATTTCACATTTCAAGTGGAAGGGGATGCTGTGGCTTGGCTAGAATGAGTGCCCATCTTCTGACAACTCTCATGGATTTTTCTGAATTTTGCAATATTTGATGGCGTGCGTTGAAGCCCCACATTCTGGGATTAGGTAATTGTGATTTTTAAGGCTATATACTTCTGAAGAGGAGAGGGTGAAAATGACTCACTGAAGACTAACACATAAATATTCATTATATATCTGCAACTATGTATCTTTTTATCACTCCTGTTTCACTTTGTATGTAAACAACGTTATGATTCTTTGAGACCTGACTTCTGGAAGCTCCGAGTGTACTAATTTAAAGTGGTGCTGGTGTTTGCTCTGCTGGTGAAGCAGAAGGTCACCTCTACACTGGGATATAGCACGTACTGGGCTTCAATCCTTGTTACAAGGAGCGTGGCTCAACTGGTTTCTACCAGCTGTTGAACTGGATCTTTTCTGATGCTTGATGCCTCTGCTAAGCTTCTGTCAAGGGTAAAATGCTTGCATTGAAGAACCCAAAAATGGGCTTCATATCAGAGAAAATTTCTCAAAGCTGTTAATTTGCAGTACATGTTGAGGATATTTGGGACCTTGTATAGGAAGTAATTTAAAGAATGGTTGCAAAACTGACCGGTATACAGATGTAGGAGGGAGTCTGAGGTCTGTCGCAAGGAACGTTATCCTGGCTGTGAAGGCTCGATATGGTGATGTCTCCTGGCAACTAGTCCCTTCAGCTCCCCAGGGATCCTCTGCCTGTGACAGCCTGGCACTCCTCCTTGTGTCTGCGGAAAACACATGCCACCATTCCTGCCTACTAGCCACCAGTAAACACCTCCACAGCGCTCGGCTGTGTGAACGCCCTGCCATTTCATATGCCTGCATAATGCCTCTGACAACCGAATCTATTAAAAATTCATTTTCATCCAGGCAAAGCAGACTCCCTGAAATCAATTGAGCTTTGTTCTCTGAAGGAGCTTGTGCTGGTGCACATGTAATCAAATCCTGAGGTGCCTTGCATGCATTTTTACAAGCACTGAGATAGACTTCTTGTTTCAATTATTCTTTTTGATGTGCATTTTTTAAGGAAATTAGAATATTATGCTCAAGTAAACCAACAGTTTTATATCCTTAGGAAGGAGCTCCAAGTGAGCAGAGTTCCCCCCTTTTCCCAGCCAGTCCCAATTATACATGAACACACAAATATCTCTCTTACCATGCAGCATAAAAATAGGTAAGGAGGTGACCTATGAACCTAGTCTAAATTTCACCTCTGTCCATTTGCCTGTTGTTTTCTAGTAGCTAGCTCCCGGCAGCAGTAGTTTATGCAAGTATTTTAAATTGCTCTTCAGAAGTCTTCAGGGACACCAAAGTCAGTCCACTGATGAAGTAAATGGATTTTGGAAGTATGTAGACTAGCTGAATATACCCTACAATTAATGAAAAGCTACCTTAATTCTGCCTGAGAAGAAAGCAGTGTTTTCTTTCAGCATGGGTGCTGGGTGAACATGATCCATGGTGTTCATACCAGTAGAGGGCTGCCCACATACACCACATGGAGGGGACTGAAATGCATCAAGCATGCAGCCTACTCTTCACGCCATCTTTTCAGTATAGTATTAGCATCTTGACATTTGCACTGCCTGTTTTTTTCTTCTCAAGCTGGCTCTCAAAACCAAAGTGAGATAGTGAAAGTGCCAACGCTGGACGTGTTCAAGGCTAGGTTGGATGGGGCTTTCTTTGAGCAACCTGGTCTAGTGGAAGGTGTCCCTGCCCATGCCAGGGGTTTTAGATTATCTTTAGGGTCCCTTCCAGCCCAAACCATTCTATGATTTTATGACATCCAGTTCCCAGCTGATCAACAGAGATAGCCAAAACAAATCTGCACAAGGCCTGAAAGATTAAATGGTGTTTCATGCACCCAGCCTGCCTGTTTCCAGCAAGTCTTATTCAGAGGGCCTGTACCCTCTGCATCATCCCCAGGCCTTTGCAACAGCAGTAGGAGTGCTAATAGCAGTGTCAGATGCATTTCTCTTTCATTGTTTGTCCTAATAAGATGATAGTCAGCCTATTATTTACAGGCAGTCTAGTTTCCATTAGACATGAGGGATCAAAGTAGCCACCAGATACTTGTCAAAACCACTGAGCTCAACTTGGAGATTCTTTAACAGCTCCATCTGGGCCACCTTTTTTTTGTTTGTATTTTTATATAGCGGTGAATCATGCTGAGAAGAATCAATAGCAGAAACATCTTGGTTTGCACACATTGCCTGTTTATGGCCTTCTTTTCACCACTAGAAATGCTAGAAATATTTTACACAGAGGCAAACCAGAGGGTTAGTATTACGTGGTGAATTTCACAAAGATGTGAAGATTAAAAAATGTGGCTTTTAATTTTTAATATCCTAAGGATGTATGCAGAGAGATGCATAAGAGAGATACACGGTCACGTTTACAACTGGAAAACTGTTTTGAGTGTGTGTGCCTGTGTACTTTTTAAATACATACTCTTATAATGGTAAATCTTCTCTCAGGTTTTCTTACATCACAATTCCAGAATAACATTCAGCTGTTTAAAATAAATAATCGTGCTTGAGCTTGCTCAGAAACACTGGACCAGATTCATCCCAGGTGTAATTTAACTGGCTTAGATCTAAACCAGAGCTCAGTGTTATATTTGGGAGAGTCATTACTGCTGCCTGCACTAATGTCAAAACAAGACTGTTTTACATTATCTTGTCCTTGGAGAAAACTTTGCTGAACTCATGACAGTCCTGTTTGCTTCACCCAGTAGCATACTTATGCATGGCCACCTGTACTTCCATCTACAGTGACACCGCCTTTCCCTTTCCCTGAAGGGATGCTCAGGTACTAAATGGGACTGTTCATTTACAACAGACTTTCTGTACCAAAGTTTCCTGCTAGCAGCACACTACCAAGCACTGCTCTTGTCACTGTGCTGTATTGAAATGGTGACTCATGGTTAAGTGAGTCCAAATGAAGGGCCTTGGTTTCGGTTTGTTTAATTTTTTAAAGTGTATCACTAATTGGGCTGACAGCTGAGGGTAGGCTGAGGTCTTTAATCCATCCAAAAGTGAGGTGAAACATACTTGGCAGCCATACAGGCAGGTCAGCTTTCCTTAGCCCTGCTTGGGAGGTGGAACTACAAAGGCTGAGAAAATTCTTTATGCTTCACAGCATGCTCCATTTCTAATCCTTTTGGCAATAGCCCTGAGCTTTCGGTGGAGAAATCCACCATTGGCCATCAGAAATTGGACTGAGGACACTTGCAGTCCGCTGGGCAACCATTGTAGAGAACAGCATCAGGTTGCTATCAGACAGTGTTGAACTTGACTCAATGCCTTTGCCATGAAGCAAATAAAGTTCCTTTTCTGTCCCTTATCAAAGGGCTGTAATTGCCTGGCAGAACCCACAGTTGATATGATGACACTTCTGGCAAAACTAGTGAAAGAAATTATTTTTCCTGAATGTAATGAGCTTTGATATTGAAGAAATTATTCATGTCTAAGATCAAAAGGAAACGTCTTCTGAAACAGACACTGTCCCTTTTCCCTCCAGGGCCTTAGATTTCTGTCCTGATAGGCAAAATCATTCCCTTTGGTTTCTCTGGACCTGGAATTTTATTTTTTATTTTGTGAGGCAGTGACTTGGTGAGGATTTGAGTGCAATCCTCCTTGATTCTGAGACTGGTATTACACAAGGGACTGCTGGGATATAGTGCAGGTCCCTTACTGTTCTCTGTTTATGAACAACGTACCCCAAGGTCCTAATTAGCTAGAAGAATTGCATACACATAGAGTACTGTTTTGTTCCTCCATAAAAATATATTTGTGGTTGAGGTGAATTTAACTGCTTGGCTTAATTGTGAACATCCTGGATTTCTGAAACCATCAAGGTAATAGCAAAAGTTTGCATGACTGATATTTTCCATCTAAACACTAATTACAAATATTTGGTTAATTCTTAATAACCTGCATCCTCATTAAATATTTTTATTTATTTTCCACAAAGTCTGGCCCCATATTGCTTGTACTCAATAAGATCTGTCTTTGGTGGTCAGTACCTCCCTTCTGTGGTTGTAATCAGCTGTTTTCTTGGCCTATGTACTCTGTAGGCTGGAAGAAATTCTTTTGTGCATCCTACTTTGGCATACAGATAAGATTTGTGCCACTCCAAGTGTTTCTTTTCTGACTTGAGTTCAAAGCTGCCTGAGCAAGGAACACGGGGCAAAGCAAGGCTGGCTCTAATCTGTTGCTTCTGATATGAGGCAATGCAAATGCCACAGATCTTAGATTTTCTTTGGGGCATTTTATTTTTCTCAGAGGAAGAAGGTTCATGTCAGACTTCTTAGATGGATAAAGTCTTGAGGATACTTGTGGGTACTAAATAATAATGGTACATTGGTTTTAAATTGAACGCCATGCTTCAGAAGTGGTTGCAATAGGAGGAATCAGCATGATCTCCATGGGTTTATGTAACAAAAATGAACACCAATTACAGAGCATTTTTTCCACTGGGACTTAGCTCATCATTTTGTCTAATTATGGTATGAATCCCACAATGGAGAAAACCCTTCTTCTGTAAAGAACTAATTCCCTCTAGAAATGCTAAAAATCTTAAAGAACTCTAATTATAATACATTTCTCAATAGATAAAGAAAGCCAGAGAGAGCCCGTGCCAGCCACTTACCACAGCAAAAAACCCCAAACCAACAGAAAAAGATGAAGGACTACCCTGGGAGACAAAGAGGGAATGTGAAGTAGTTTGTATAAACTTTCATCCTTCATTTAGGCTCGTACTAAATGTAATGACTGATCTATGCCTAAAAGTGTTACTGTCAACTGGGAATTGATAGATTTACTGACATACACTCAAGGAATAGTGTTGGACCAGAGAAACTTGGGAAGAAAATGGCTGAAAACCAGTTCTACTCCTAAGAAGTTCCGAGACTCTCCAGATCAGCATGGGTACTCGGACTACTCAGGCGTGTGGTTAGCTTTGCATATTTTATTTTCTGTCACCAGGCCTGTTATAGCATGAAATGAGTAGCCTGTGACTGAAAAGGAAAAAACCTCTGATTTCCTCACTCCCAGACCAAGTTCCAACATCGATTTGATTGGATTTCTGCAAACCTGAGATAGTTCATTAAGCTGCAAAGCTCTGCTGTGGGTTGTTCAAAAGATTGCTGAATGGCAAAAAAGCCAGCAGAGAGAAGAGCTGGGAGGCTTCTTCAGCACAACAGGGGATGGTTGTAGATGAGAATGACAAAGAATAGGCTACAGTCACTTGGGGGTGAGATAACGACGCGTACACCTATCACTAGGCATCAGTTTATTTTGCCTGATGTTCTACTATGAATTTCAAACCTGCAGTATTAAATAAAGAAGCAGTGTTTAACATTGAAATTGCCTAAAACATGCTTTCCCCAGCTGTCAGGTGAAATTGAGTCCAAACTCTTATTTTCATTCAATGGAAGGAATTGTAACACTGAATGAAAGATCTTTCAGACTCACTCACAGCAAAGAATAAAAAGCCTTCCCCAGAGGAGGACTGCATGTTGCATTTATTTACAGATTGGTCTACTAAAAAAACCCGAAAAACAAATGCTGATTACCTCTGAAAGGTGCTACCTTGGGAAGTGAAAACCTGCATCTAATCACCTGAGAGACAGACAACAGCTCTCACTGCCTCCTGGCCATTCAGACATTTGTTTGCGTGTTTGTCTTTCCTTGAAGGAAACAACTGAGAGAATTTATACACCTGCAAAGACAAAATATCCAGAAAACAGACAAACCTAGCAACTCACCCGCCTCACCTGGAATATTCACAGAGACAAACTGGGTGCAGCTCAGCTGCATTTGCTGTACCTGACTGCAATGCAACGAAAGAGACTTTTGCAAAGCAGGTTGTACTTACAAAAAATAGTCTCATAGCTTGTCTGCATTCCAAAGTCTTTGGCTGGCAGCGCAGCATTGACTCTTTCATTTTGTTTGGCTATTGCTGGGACATGGCACTAAAGCAAGATGTAAGAAATGAATGGCCTCTGCAATCACACCATCCGTTCCCATCCGATCTGAGTCCATTTCATCCCTGTAGAGGAGACATAGGAATGTTTGTGCAGTTAACTGTGGTGAATGGTATGTGAAGTGTTAAAATCCAAGCACTGGACCAACAAGATCAGCTCTACAGGAAGAGAGCAATTGATTCTGCCAATGTCTTTGCCTCTGAGACTGACACTTTGAGCACCCTCTGATTTCTTTGAGAAGTTAGCAGTTCTGTGAGTGATGCTAGCAGAGCATAAGCTTCTCATAATTAAATGGGTTACTGACATTGTCATTCCATGTGACAGTTTAGCATGTAGACAACACCTTTCATTCAATCTACATTCCTTAGAAACAACAACATCATATTTTAATGCCATTTTGCCATTGTGAGCTCTTGTGATTTTAGTTTGGCATGAAGCTCAAGTGCTCTGTGGTACCTCTTGCTGATGGAGTTGCTAAACCCTTCTGGCCATACCGTATTTCTACTTTATTGACCTCTTTGACCAGCCTGTTAGAAAGGAAGCACGTTTCAGCTTGTTCCACTTAAGGGACATGGGAAGAATAGAGGGAAGTGCTGGAAGATGCCAAAGCCTGTAAAGAAGCTCAAATCCAGCTCATGGGTTTGTGTTGTCCTGTAAAGGATGCTGTGATTCTGCTTGCCTACACAGTTCAGTGGGTAGCCCAAGCCCAGTTTGCTTCTGAATCTCCCCTGCATTTTAAAGAAGAGCTTGTCTGCCTGATGTTTCCTCACAAGTGTGGAGTACATAGAAGTATCCCTGATAGGTGGTACTCGATCCTCCAGGATTGCTGGTAGGTGTGTGGTTTTTTCCTAAAACTACATGAATAAACATCAGCCAGTAGCTATTGCGGTGCAAGTGTTTGAGGACTTGAAGAGGAACTAGCTTCAGGTCAACAGCCCAGATCAAATAAGATGAATTTCTTGCTTGCAGGGAAGAACAGGTTTCAAGTATCACAGAGTGTTGCTGAGCTGTCATTTGACTTGCTGGTTCCTGTTGTTATATCTTAATAATTGCTATTGAATGGGACTGTAAGAGTAGAACTATGACCAGGAAGGCGGAATTAATGCAGAGGGAGTCAGTTTAGGAAGTCTGTGGGTATTATCTTGATCAGATTATACTTTGAAAATAGGTTAATAAATCTAGAGGAGAAGGAAGGGAGGGGAAGGTCTTCTGAATTATTCATCGTTTGTTTCCCACTTCACAAGTCTACATAGACAAGAAATTCCAGTGGGAGTATAGGGAGTGGGTTATTTATTAATTACATACGAATTGGACAGACCTTTCTCTCTTATATCCAGATCTGCTTTCACAACTTAGCATTGCCTACAGTTGGACAACTTCTTTTTGCCTTTGGCTGAGGAAATCCCAGAGCACCTCTGAAAAATCCAATCCTTCAAAATTCAAATTCAGTTTAGGATTATTTTTCACACAGAACATTGGTTGTCCTAGATGATACTTTAACTGTTGTCTCTTATGAAAGGACTGAGGAGGAAATTTTCATATACTGCATTGTACAGAGCAAATGTGCAAGGGACCAATTTATCATTGTGATTTTTCAGCTTTGTTTTGATATCTGTGCCCACAGAATTAACATCAAGAATTGAAGACTGCTCTTATTGACGCTGGAACTTCACAACCTTCTGTAGAAGCCTGAGGACGGTGGAGGTCTCAGAGGGCTTTATGAGATTAGGTTTTTGATAGATGAAATGTAGAACATGCAGTTCCTTTTAGTGAACAAATGTGAAATCTGTGTCAGAAACAGTAACTGAAAGTAATATCTTCCCCATTCCGAGAGGACGTAGTCTTAAATCTCCTCTTGTAGCTTTAGCGTTTGTTTATAGAATTATGTATTTGGATGCTTTTTACTTAACATTCTGTGTAGTCTTTCTGAAGCCTACCACATCTATCAAGCCGATTTCACCACCTCTAGGTTTGTTTTTCTCTCAAAATGGCAACAATTAAGTTGACAGCTCATGTACCAAGAAAATACCATTGGGGATTTTTCCCCTTTTCAGATATAACGACATCTGAATTTTAATCATGCCTGTCATTTTAAGACTGCACATTTTTTGCAGAGCACATGAATTAACAGGACTGTAAACAAGCTTTCTGTCCATACCAGAATTAAGCTGAAATATAGACACACCACAAAGATATATCTTCTTTGAAAAAAAATCCAGTCTTTCCACAATGTTCCTTAACTTGCTACCTAATCTGCAGCAAAGAAGTTGACTTGTAGCATTTACTGTCAGCAGAGGGTAAGTAGCAGGTTGTCTGCATCTTTCTTGATCTGCTAACTTGCTTTAAAGCTCTAGCTGTCCGTCTGCACTGGGATGTTACTTCATAAGTAGTTACCACATTTGTGACTGCAGGGTAAGAACATATTCCGTTTCCTGGTGAAAACAAGACATACAAGTAAGTTTTCATTAATGCTGACAGTTAAATGGATGTGAGGCTTCACATAATTTTGGGGTTTCAAACATTTTTAATTTCTTTTTCAAGTAAAATAATAAAAAAAAGTCCTTCAGGGATATCAAGGTTGATCCTCTGCTGAGTTACGCTGTTTGCAAAATTATGTTCTTCTCTGCAGCCCTGTGAGGATATGAATATATAGGTTTATGTTTATATATTCTGAGACAGAGAAGGAACGTATTCTACATGTTGACTCTTTCTGCTCAGTACTTAAGGGTTCAAAAAATTCATGGACAGGGATGGAAATAATGTGGATGAGATTACCTGAGCATAAATCATAGAATCACAGCATCACAGAATCACAGAATGGTAGGGGTTGAAAGGGACCTCTGGAGATCATCTTGTCCAAGGCCCCTACTAAAGCAGGGTCACCCAGAGCAGGGTGCCCAGGATTGCATCCAGGCAGATTTGGAATCTCTCCAGAGAAGGAGACTCCACAACCTTTCTGGGCAGCCTGGGCCAGGGTTCTGGCACCCTGACAGCAAAGTTTTTCCTCCTGTTCAGATGGAACCTCCTGGGTTTGTGTGTGGAACCTCCTCCAGTTCGTGTGTGTTGCCCCTTCTCCTGTCACTGAGTACCACTGAAGAGAGTCTGGCCCCATCCTCTTGACACCCACCCTTTAGATATTTATAAGCATTGATCAGATACCCTGCAGAATATATGGGTGATCCTGTAGAATATAAATGGTTTGGAGAGTTACACCAAACTCAGGTCCTGACACCTCCTGGGCTAAATGTCCTGGGAGAACTGGGAGCGATGGTGGTTTTCTGGTGACTGTAGCCTTACTCTGACCTCATAGTCCCCCCCATAAGGAACTGCAACGCACAGTCGTACCGGACAACAGGCCACTGTCTTCCCCCGCAGGCAGGGAGTGGAGGAGGTGGTGAATTTACTAGTCATAGTTGTTTTCAGTGTCTAAGATGGGAGCAAAGTGTCAAATACTTACACAGATTGGTGGGAGATCTTCTTACACACATGCACCCTGAGGCCAACAATTAATTTGAAATGAGCAACACCACTTGAGCCTATTTCTGCATATGAGCTGGTCTCTCAGATCCACGCATGGGAATAGCACAGAGCAGTCAGTGACTCACCATTGATAGTAGTAAGTCTTTATTTTTGTAAAAACTCCCAATTTTCTGTAACAGATGGACAAGTGGGAAGGAAACAGACTGCTGGAGGGGAGGAGTATGGGTTGCAATTCTTCAAGATCCAGAAAATCCATGCAAAAGTTCCAATCACCACTCCTTCTAGCCAAAGAATGCCGAAGTCCACTAAAGCCTGCTCAGCAAACGCAGGTCGATACATCCCAACAGCCTCTTTTCTCAGAGACATCAGGTCTTGGACCTTACAAATGAGAATGAAAAGGGGGCAAACGCATTATTTTATTTCTGAGTGGGAAAGGCTTTAAAATCTGCTGGCATTGTACAGACAAATGAGGCACTCTAAGTGCCTCTGGGACTGTAGATGTATCAAGTGGGACAGATGCTATGTGTGAAACCAAGCTTTACAAAGGAAAACTTCTTGGGTTTGTGTTAGAAGATAGGGCTGCCTTCCTTAGAGGTATTCTAGAGAAATACACAGTCTGCCCAAAGATATAATGGGATATAATGCAATGATATGTAAAGTGATTGCTCTTTGATTTACAGTATATCTACTGAATAAGTTTTAAAGGGTTGTGAGACTCTTCTGGATTAACATCCTTTAATATGAAGGAAAGAAACACAATCTTGACACTTACCTGTGGGGAGCTTTTCACTGAGATCAGAGCAATCAGAATTTGGGTCCCAACTCAGATTCTGATACCATCATTTTCCATTAGTAGGTCTGCTATTTTATATCAATATTTGAATCTGTCCTGCAGCTTCTTGGAAATAAGGCTTTTCCAGAGATAGTTGTGCTGGAAGGCTAATGTGATTTAGTTGCTGATTTAGTATGTTAGAACATTTATAGTCTAAGCTGCAGCTTTCAAATGGCACATCAAGAAAATTGAGAGGCTGTAGAGGGCAAGCCAAATGTTGAGCCTGGGCCAACTCGATCTGCATAGATTTTTGTTAAAGTTAGATGTCATTGACTAACTCAAGAGTTGTCTGTCTTAGCTGGATTAATGTCCAAGTCATCACACAGAATCTGGGTTCTGTTGCAGTACTGAGAGTAACATTCCTTGAGGAGCCAATCTCTAGCTGGGCTGTGAAACCGCTGTCCTGCCTGGTGATTTCGGTATGTCATCCTCATGGCAGAAAGCTTGAGGGTAACCTGCCTCCTGCCACTTCCTTGTGAACACAACCAACCATGGCATCGGGAGATATTGCTGAGAATGTATTGTTCATTGTATTCCCTTACGCAGTAGCTGTGCTATATCACAGATTAATCCTTCTTATGTGGGGGTTAGTGGAGTATAAAAGGTGCTATTCAATATGAGGAATCAATTTTTAAATTGTTTTGTACTAAATACATTAGTGAGAAAAGCACTAGTCCTGCCCACGACCAACTGTATCCAGTATGGATGTTCCTTGTCGTTCTGCTCTCCCCTCCACACACAATCAGCTTACATAAAAGCAACGTTCCTAGTCCAAACCACACACCCGTGTGCAGACCTTTGAAGGTAAACAAAGAACCTGTTGTGGTTAAAGCATTTGAGAAACAGTTTCTTGTTACTATCACAAGTCCATGGAGTCAGTGTCTTCTCTAATTTTTGCAGTTTTTGTGTGGGGAGTTTACACTTGCCAAGCCCTTGGAGAGCGGAGAATTGGCAAATAAGTGTGTACAAATGTGGAAAGCACCAAGGGATTCTATCACTAAGCTAGAATTAGACTGTAATAAAGAAAATAAGCTGGGTCGAATTTGTGCCCTTTAGTGATGTAGCTGAAACAATCTTGCTGAAGGTTTTTCTGTAAAAGGCAGTGGCTCTCCCAGAAGCGATATGCCATACTTTATTCCATCTTTCCTATCCACAGAAGCAAAGTCTATCTCCCTACATCATTCATAGATAAGAGGATTGGGTCAGACTGTTGTTTTATAAAATTAAGTAAACATTTTTTTTTCCTTGCTCTTCCAAATGATCCACCAGGATATTTGAATCCCATCCTATCTTTCAGTGATCAGTGAGTGTAATTTCCATCCACATGTTCCCTACTAGTCTATGTCCAAAGCTGTTCACACTATTCATTATTGCAGCACCAGGCCCTGGCGTTTCTTCACCTTTCTTTAGAGGAAAACAAATGAAAAATCTTTGGAAGAATTGGTCTGCCTTTTGAGAAAGAAAACTCAACATGGATATGAGAGGAAACGTTATTGTGAATTTGACTCTGTTAGGAGAACAATGTCCGTTTCACTCACAAACTTTACACTGCATTTTAATTACTGACTGATACTGGGAAGGCTGAAAGGCATGAACGTGTTTGTATTCAGCTCAGTTATTGTAATGGAGAACAAAGGAAGAGAGGTACAGAGTCTTTTAACATTCTTTCTCTCCTACTGCTCATTTCCTGCTGACGCTTTCTTTTTATTTTAAACCTTTGTTAAATTTTATCTTTATTTTCTTTCCTCTATTAAAAGTTTTGTCTCTTCCTGATGTCTGGAACGCAACTATTCCCTGTACGGTTTTTAATGTCAGAAACCAATAGTTCCAGCAGGTGGTGAAACATTTGATACTTCTGAAATGCCATTGTGTAAATCTGCCATTCAAGTGGAAAAAAAGCAGTTTAAGGTTTTCCTTCTTGAATGAGAGAAACGCCTGAGAATTTCCAAACCACTGATAATTTCTGTATGTGCCCTGTGGGCTCTTCCCTGCTTATGCCACTTGACTTTGTTGATTCGACTCTTTTCACAAGCAAGGAATTTAAGGGCAGAGAGATAGGTCAGCAAATACAGGCTCCAGGACACATTCTGGTATGTGTCTCTTCGGGTTTTGGCTGTTATTATTGTGGCTTCTACCACTTTCTGCAAAGGGCTTTTAGAGGGATAGGAGTTTTTCTGACAGCAGTAGCTTCTGCAATGTAAATTTTCTTGAGGGTGTTGCACACACATTGCTTGTAGCATCAACAGCCAGTGGGTCCCAGCCAGTCGGTCTGAGTTGTGTGACACTCCCCAGATCTGTGCTGCTCTTGATGGTTGTGCAATAAATTGTAGGGCTCACTAGGCAGGCAGAGATTCTTCCCACCACCATTTTGCAGAACAAAACATGTTTCACAAGCACAGAGCCCTCTTTGCTTTGAGGTCTCTAAATGGTCGGAATCCTGCTGTGCATTTCCACATCTGTGAACTGCGGGACAGTGTTCTCAGTGTTCTCTGGAGACGTGGTGATTGGGGAAATAACATGCTTCAGGCGCAAGAGCATGGAGAAAAGCAATATGAGGAGGATAGCCAGAAGGGTTAGGAACAATCCCACGTACACGTAGAGGCTGGAATATTTATCTGCTGTTGTATCTACTTCCGTAGCCAGAGTTGGAAAGTGGACGCGGCCAGTCAGGTTTCCATGGAATTTGAAATAAATCTCAGTCATTGCTCTCTGTCAGCTTTGGTCCATTTTCTTTATTTACCTTAAGATGGCCTGTCTTACCTCACCAGACTCACAAAGCAAGTCAAGAGGGGAAACCTAGGACAGATGACACGATGGCTTCAGCAAGAAATGCTCCATCCTCTTGGTCTCAAGACTGCTGGTTCCCACAATTAAGCAGATTGCCTGAGACAGGTCTTTGCAAATCATTTTGCAAGTTGCTACTACAATGACAAGAAGCATTAGACTTGTGTTTTACACTGTCATCTGGCTTTTAGTTTGTCCTGAAAACACTTTGGTCCTTCTCTTGATAGGTCATATTTGGTAGGTGAAAAGCTTTGGTCCTTCTCTCAAACTGAGCTGCAAAGGTTCACACAGCTTTGGTCTTTTCAAGTGTTGTTTTCCAAACAGAGTGAGTCAGCTTTCTGCCAGCTTCTCCCACAGCAGGTGGTTTATCCTTGTATGAGCTGGGGAAGGTTGTTTTCTGCTTTGCCAGGCTTCCCAGGATCTCTTCTCTCCTAATCCAGGGCTATTGATACTTGCTTAAGGAGTATGGAATTTTGAGTTTCTCATTAGGAACAGTCAAAAAGTTGGCTTTCTAAAAGGAAAATAATACAAGAGAGTGGGAGAATGGTTAACGAAACCAGGTACCAAAATATCCTAGCCTGTGTAGGTGATATTTTTAGAATAAACAGATTTTTAAAACCCTGTCATGCTCCTGTGAGACACTTTGAGCTCAGGAGAAGCACTGAGTATTTAACTGTAGAGAAAGCCCATCAAATATGATTGTTAAGGTCTCCCCTGGTAGCACTCACTACTTATGGGTAAGAGGATGCCCTGTGGTCTATGGAATTTGATGTCACAGAGGAAGGGAAGATCTGAATCCAGCCAGTGTCTTCCACCATGTGTCTCCCATTTATTGTTTACCAGGACCCTCTGTTTCTGAGGCAGGATGCACCTGGCAGGCATCCAGAGCCCTGGTGTCCCACTGGGACAACCCTGCTGCAGGACATGACACTTCGCTCACCTCCTGGGAGCAAAACTTACTAGAAATGAGGGGTATCTTAAATGTTTGAGCATTTGCACGAAACAGAAAATGTAAATGCTGGAATTTCATTGTAAATGGTGCATCCAAAAGCATCATGCACTGCTTTGATAAGACCAGAATTTTGGTTATCACTGAAGCAAAAATGATAGCACTGAAACAAAGCGATGCAGTCATTTACGATGTTCACTATACACCTACCTGAGATGTAAATAATGGTAATATGGTAATACACTATAGTAGTCATATTAAAATGAAGCATTAGATCAAAATGACAAAAGCTCTGATACTTTTAGATAAAAATTCCACCTAAAAGACATACTCCTTCAAACCTTTTTTATTTTCATGGACGATCAGTTTGTAAAATGTAGCTCAATTATTGACAATGTTTAGTTGTGTTGTCCCTATGTACAGGTGGGAACACCACCTTACTGTTCTTCCGAAAGAGGTGGTTGAAATCTGGAAGCCTGAGTCATCAAAGAGCTGATATTCAGGCTTTTATTACAAGCAAGACAGACCTACTTTGGCTCATGTGATGGGGAAACATCTGATGGGCTGAGTTTTTGGAGAAGGGAGGCTGGAGATTGTCTGCATGTTACCTCCCAGCTCTTGCAGTACCTTCTTCAGTATCAAAGCCTTTGAGATAACAGCAATCCAGTTTAGGGAATATTGGGCCAGATCTTGCTTAGTAATAGGCTGGCTAAGCTGAGCCAAATTGGTGATTGAAAAAATAGCTTGGGGATTTGACTTCTGCAGTCCCTGTGTGGGCAGTGAATTCTGTGCTGTGCTTGGGGTGGGAGGGTGTGGGCAAGCATGGCAGAAAAGGGCTGCTCAGTATTTTTCCAAGGGCTGACCCAGCCCCTTTGGAGCCCGTTACTCTGGCAGCAGGTTTGGTGCTGATGCAGAAGCATGGGACAGGAAAGTGAAGGTCATGCTGCAGCCAGGCACTTTTCCTCTCAATTATAGGGCAAAACCTGTGATCTTCATGCTTCCAACCTGTAAATGGAAATTCTTCCCCCATGAAGAATATTCTTACGTTACACAGCAGGTGCAAGGCAGATGGTGTGAAGGTTCTTGGCCATATTAAACCTCTATTCTTACAATTTCTCTGTTGATAATGAAATGCAATCAGCCTGGAATCTGACACTTCTGTAAGTTAAAGTACAGAGCAACGTCTTTGCCCAGCTCATCTGCTATCTTACTGTGAGCAAAAGCCAGAGCTAGTTTCTCCCCTGAAGGAGTAGAGAGCCTAATGACTTTACATACTTCATAAAATTAGACTGCAGAATACTAAGGACATTAGTCTGAAGTTCGATAATTAACTACAAACCAAGACATTGAATTAACAAAGCTCATCTGGGCATTTATTGATAAAAGGAGCAGATTAATAGTAAAAATTATTAACGATGGGGAGTTGGTACAGCTTGTATTTTTTTTTTAGTCTCAACTATAGAATTGTCAGGAGCAGTGAACTGCTTATTGAAAGCTGTGAGGTTAACTCCATCTTTGCCAGAAATGAGCTAGAAACAATTCAGTAGCGCCAGGAAACCTCAAAGATTTTTGCTTTTCAGTCTATCAGTTATCTCACTGAGCACTTCTTCTTTAATATTAGTAGATTTAGCTCTGCATGCTCCCCTTTAAGGTATGGAAGCTTGAAGACTGTAGAGACCAAGGTCATGTGAAAATAAGTGGTATACAAAGATTCTAAAAAACCTACGCATCAAGCAGGTCAGCACTATAACTTTGCATGACTCAGACTGCAGAAGGCAAAACCTCACTGGTTACCCTGAGAAGCCCTCAAGTCCACAGACAGATGTATTAAGCAGAAGTTTGTTACAGAGCAGAGCAGCGTAACTAGAGCTCACATTCCCTGTAATCTAAGTGGCTGATCAAGGCTTAGTCATTCTTCTCTGACTGGCCAACGCTCCCATTTCTGAGAGGTGCCAAGCACCATTAGTGTTCACTGATGCTCAGTGGGTACAGATTGATACCAGACACTTCTTTTTTTTATCATTTGTGGTTGTTTTTAAGCAGGGATTAAAAAAACCCCAAACCAACATGTTTCATTTAATAAAAATCAGTAATGAAATTAGAAGCCTCCTACCAAACAACAGAAAGCTTTCTCCTCATAGTGTGTCACCGAGACAGGAAATTCATGAGCCAGAACTCCATGGCCGCTGAAATTACCATCCTTCCACTGCAGCTATCAGAGTTTGGGGAATTTTTATGAAGCCTGCATGGCCCTACGCTACACCTTTGTAGGTCAGAGAGGAGCTGAGAGAAAGGAAGATTTTCCCCAAAACGGTGGAGGCAGACAGTACAAACTTATCTTGCAACTGCAGTAAATGTCTTGTCTTGCCTGCTTGCTTCCATTTACTCCCATTATTCAGTTTAAGTGCCACTTGCCAGCCAGGCATCTCTGGAAGTGCAAGCAACTTTTCTGAGTTCTCTTCTGCTTTTCCACCCAACTACTCTACTACAAAGAGCTAAGTGAGACAAAAAAGAACAATTACTTGTATAGCTTCTCCAAGGCTGTTAATTTAAACTGTGCTGAACTGGCTGGCAAGCGGAGAAAGGTTTGAACACAGGCAATACCAGGGGTGTATTCTGTCTAGGTGACCTTTAGAGAAAAAAGAATCAGCATTGAAGAAATGCAAACAAAGTATTGAAGTATCCGTTCCATCCATGGCTTGCATTTTCTCCAGGGAGAGGAAAGAGGGGGTGTCTCTTCTTTCAGTGGCAGACAGTATTTTTTTGTTCTCATGCTGAAGTGCAAGAGATTATGTCAGTGTCTGAGCTGTGGCCATGCATAGGAAGAGAACAGAATAAAGCATAGTTACCTTCCAGAGCAGGCAGTGTTGTTGGGACTAGGCACTAGAGCAGCTGGTTCAGACCATGAGCTTGCTGGTGATTTGTCTAGGAACATCTCCTCCCAGGTAGCAGGGTTTGCACCGAAAAGATTTGCTGCCTTATTGCTGGAGCCAGGAGATTGTCTTTTCAGCAACAGACATGCCAAGTGCACTTTCTTCTCCTCTGCTCTTGAATTCACATGGTTCGCAGGCAGGGATGGCTCCTACTCCCCATCTTGAGATGTCAACTGACAGTCTAACCGAACAGCATCACTGCTGATGCCCTTCCTTCGCAGGCAATGGGAGAAGGGGGCAAGGAGCCTTCTCTTCGTGAGCTTCACTGCTCGGATGGAAAGAGCCCGTCCCCTCCCTCAGCAGCGGTAGGCAACAGTCGGAGCAGAGAGGATTTGTGGTGCTGCTGCAGCTCGGCAGCAGGCGAGGAGGGAAGGGAGGGAGGCTGTGAGCTCAGCTCGCAGCAAAGTTTGTGCAAGGTTTGTCTTAACTCTTTCGTGCTTGCAAGTGGTAAACAAGACTGAGCTGCCTGCTAATTGTGGAGTAAGACAGGAGCCAGGAGGACAGCTTATCGGTTTCTCTCTCTAATTTCCTGGAAGATGCAAAGGGTTTTTGTTTTGTGCCTCTTGGGAAGGGTTACCTGGGGAGGGCTCCCAGATGGGTTCCTGTCTGGAGTGATGGACAAGTGTCATTTTTCAGCTGAGACCCTCAGGACAGTCCCCAAACGTTTCTCTTTGGCATTGGAGCTTTTGATGTATTTTTGTACCTGTGCTTATCGTTTCATGGTTGGGAAGGGCTGTGTGGCTGGTTGAGTTTACAGGTCCTCTCTCCCCTGAGGAGTTTGACACTCTGCATGAATAAGCAAAGCCCCAGCTTTGCAGTGCTATGGGCAAAAATTATTTTCACTGATTTATGAATGTGTGAAGCACAGATCTACCTACAAGGCACCACAGAAATGAGGCAGAAGGAGCCAAGGTTTGGGTGAGAACCCAAATCATCCTGATCCCTTTGATTCCCACACCTTTTGACCTGCATTTCTTACCTCCCCCCTGGTTTACATTACAAAATGTGAGGATGTTTTGTGATCCTGTTCCAGGACAAATTAGGGTAAACCATATCAATGAATTGCTATCATTTTAGTTGTGTGCATGTTTCAGAAGGGTCATGGGCAACAAGATTTCCTTTGCTGTATGCAGGGTGGCTCAGTCTGTTGGGGTCAGTTGTCAGTTTGGGGTGCATTGCAGCAAGCCCCAAGGTTTCACCACCAGTGGAGCACAGCTGGAAGGGACCAGCTGCAGTTTGCTGTGTACAGCTGCATGCAGCTGTGTTTCACATGTCCATACCTCTTGTGCCTCAGCAGGCGGGTTGGCTGGAGGCAACTCATGGGGTGAACCTGACCCACAGCCTCTTGGCTTGTGGTCGCTCCCAGTGTCTATAGATTGGCTTTCATGTGCTGCTTGGGGCACTGGGAGCAAGATACCCCTCTGGAAAGTGGGTCCCTCACAGGGGTTTGGGAAAGATGAGTTCATTCCCTGTGTGCAGCTTTCCGTGTGACAAAATAGGGACATTTAATCTCAAAACTGTCTCCTCAGAAGAGCTCTCCCTCTCTGATCCCCAGGGCCTCAGCCGGAGCAGAGGGGCCAAAGGGTAATGAAACTCTGAGTTGCACAATTCTTTCATCCTCCTGGGTGAAGGGCTGCATTATAAATCCATCTCTCTAAGGGCTCTTCAATCTCTGGAGCTCATAGGCGCAGTGCGTTATTGCAGTGCAGCACTATTCAGATAAATAAAACAGTGCCTGGAAAAAATACACTTCTTCCACGCTTCTGTGATGGGATGAACCCTCTGAAAAGCACGACTTCTAAGGCAGCTTTGATTGCTGATTTTATTTCGTATTTCCTTTGTCGTAATATCATGTGCAGTGCCCTGTATTGCAGTCTGTGCCATGATTCCCTGCTAGGCACATAGGAATGAAAGTACAATAATAAATCAGAAAGAAGACTATGTGTATTTTCCCCTGGAATCTGTACAATTGCTGCTTTACCAACAATCAAGCTGACAACACCTCCAAACCCTGGGCACAGGCCCTGTTATTTAAGAAGAAACAAGTGAGAGCTCTATTTAACGTTGCTGGTTGGGTTATGAGACCCTGAAGAGACAGACGTGCGTTGAAATCCCACAGCCCTGCTTTCTATATAATGCTAATGAGCAGTGCTGAAATGAAAGGCTTTCTCTCACTGTCCATGCAATCCAGCTTCTCTGCTCAGCTTTTTTCCCCTTTGTTGATTTTGCAGGAAATTATCTTTCCCTTTTGTAGGACCAAGCTGCTGTTTGCTGGATGGGGACACTTAGATTTCTTGTTGCCTTTGTAGCAGGGTATAATAAAGACAGATGAATTTGAGATAATGCCACAATTTATACCAGCTGAGGCTGATGAGTGCTTGACTGACTGATTGCTCAATTCCTGAATTGTTGAGAAGTATCTAAGGCTTTCTCTCTATGTAAATTTTTGGGCCAATCAATGACAAATTTGTGCTACATAAAATGAAAGCGTACAAATTCCCTTGGAAAAACACAAGAGATATGAACCCGGTGAAAGTAATTTTTCAAGCAGCCATTAAGAATTTGGGGGTAAAAGACCAGCCAGGGAGCTTGATAGGTTCTTCCCTTTGCATTATTTGGCCTGTGTCTCAAGCTTTGTACCAGGTCATTTTACACATCTTTCTCATAATGGTCCCACACCAGTCATAGAGTGAAATTTGGGTTTAACAAGGAGCCAATAAGATCTCTGAATGATTGTTAGTGAGTAGAATCTATATGTTCCCATAGGGATTCTTCTGTTATCCAAATTAATGAATCGTACAAACACAGTAAATGCATACTTTGGGTCTTTAAACAGTGCTTTCAGTGCAGTTGCAATGAATGGAGCAAGAGGTGTGCACTCCTCTCCCTCACAGAGCAGACACATCCCAGAATGGTTTATTCAAGCCCTCGGCTTCCACCCTTTGGGGCTATTTCTGTGTGGAGGGACAAGCAGAGGTCTCTTTTGCTAATGTAGGTGCTGTATATTGAGCTCAGGAAAGAGCTACAACTTGGTAGGCACCTGCACACGTGTCAAAGATGACAGAGAAAACAGAAGCTTATTACATCTGAAGCATATTCTGTGTTTGGACATATTTTCCACCTGTTGTTTAGAGGTTACAGTTAATATCAACTCACCACTTCTCCATGACTGACCTTCCCTCTCCTCCTGTTAAAACAATTTCTCTCCTTTGCCTGCATGGTTAATCCCTGCCTGGGTGAGAGGTCGGCTGCCTGAGCTGTTGTGCTGAGCTGAGGCAGCTTGGCTTGCCTGGAGTTTCACTAGCTTTCAAAGCGCTTAGGGGGAGTTCACTCACTTCTCCCCTGAGAGCACGGCTAGAAACCTACACCAGATGGCTTAGAAATCAGCTCTCCACTATGAACTTCTTGTAGTATTCATTGCTGGTGGCAATAAGAATCATACTTAGCACTTCTGTATTTTCAAGACATTTCACAGATACATGGTGTCTCAGTGAGGTACAGTCAGACAAGACTGCCAAGCATTCAATTTTTAACTGCTTTTGTGGTTGTTACAGGCATTGTAGCTGTGCAGTGTAGCTACTCACGGGACACCCCCTTGAGGAGGTGCCCAGCCCCTCTCTAGCCTTAAAAGCAAGAAGGTCCAACTCCCAAGGTGCCCAGATGGTAACAGACATGTTATGTGGAAAAAGATGTGTCCTTTACCTTTCTTGCCTTCCCAGCCCTGCCCTGGCCATCCACAGAGGAGGCCCCTTGCTGCCAGGAGGAAATTTAGATAACTGGAGCTGCCTGAGGTGGTTGCTTGAGGAACTCCTCTTCCAAAGATCAGGATGGTTCCCAGTCTCCACCTAGAACTGTACAAGTGCTATGAACAAGAGAGTGAGTCTTTGATAGGACAAGAGGAAATGGCCTCAAGCTGTACCAGGGGAGGTTTAGGTTGGACGTTAGGAAGAATTTATTCCCTGAAAGAGCTGTCAGGCCCTGGCCCAGGCTACCCAGGGAAGTGGTGGAGTCCCCACCCCTGGAGGTATTTAAAAGCTGTGTAGATGTGGTGCTGAGGGACATGGTTTAGTGGTGACCTGGCAGTCCTGAGTTAATGGTTGGACTCGATAATATTAAAGATCTCTTCCAACCAAAATCGTTCTATGATTCTAAGTCAATATGGAAGACATGCTGAAGCAAGTGACAGCACCTATCACTGTTTGTCTTGGCAGGCTAGAATATCTTGCAAATATGGTTTTGGTTTTAACGTGGTTTTGCCTTTATGCCACAGCACTGAGTGGCAGATGATCTACACCACAAACAGCCTTGTGGAAGGCATAAAAAAATCATATTTCAGTACGTCTTCAGTCAGGAGTCTCTAATGAATGTTTTGACTTTCAAATATTTATTGCTCATTCAGATTGTGTAAAACAGTTCTAGCTGCCACCAGCTTGAAGGGAGAAATACCACAGTCCATGGGACGGCAACCTTGAAAGCAAGTAAAATTTCCTGGAGCATGTTTCTTGCTTAGGTCACTAAGGGCCCCAAGAAAATGTACTGACTTCTCAATACTAAGCGCTACACAAATGCCTGTGGTCACAAGCCCATTGCCCCAGCAGCTGAGTGCCTTTCCCTCCATGCATTCCCACACAGCCTTGTTTTGTCCGGGACAGTGTGTCTGAAAATGCTCATATGTTTGGACTGAAAGAGTTTTGTTGCTTTAAAAGGCTTTGGGCTGTTTTGACAATTTGGCTTTGTTTTGAACTTCCTTCATCAAAAATATTGCAGTGCTTCAGTTTATTTATAGAAACTTACTCTCCCACAGATAACTGAAGAAATTCAGCCTAGTCTGATGTTATTGCTAATTTTTAGGAACATTTCTAATTTGATTTACTTTTGTCAGGGAAAGGCAACATTTTCCTGCACAGAATTCTGTCTGAAACAGTGCTAAGCTTCATTTTCATGAGTGAGCTAGTGAAGAAGGCATTTCAGGTCTCCCAAATAGTGTTAACAGCACTCACAGAAGATATTTCCAGTGCTCTAGATAAGTCGATGAGAGCTAGCTCAGGTAGGGCCAGCTGGCAGTGAGCAGGGTCACATGGACAACCCTTGGAGCAAGGGGTATCTAAAAAGCAGATTCCACCTGGATCCAACCCACAAGTACATCTCAGCCACCCTCCATCATGGTCCCACAGAGGTCTTTGTGGGCCTTGGCAAAAATCAGTTGAACAATGAGAGGGACAACTTAAAACAGATCCTGTGTTCTCCAGCCCATGAATTTGAATACTATTATTTCTTCTGAAGTAGAACAGTTCTTGCAGCAGTGCCTATTTTTAGGGAGTTCATCACAATTTCTAGACCCAGGAGTTTCAGTTAAGTGTAGAGAGCTTTCAGATATGCTGATCATCTGTTTTTGGCTGGCCAGTTGCTAAGATACAACCTAAGAGGTGCTCGCATGACAGTGAGCCACTCTGGTTTAGTCACTTAAAATGGGCGCTTGTTTTTAACACTCACAGTCAAGCTTGCCGTAGAGCCCATCTGCACTGCTTACCAGAGGTTCTTAACGGGATTGACCACAACACAGTCAATACTAATAACTGGACCTTATTTTAGCAATGAGATAGCAGACTGGCTTCCAGGAGACAAGGTGGTTCCTCTGCATGATGGACAAATAATCCATGTGGATAGTGCAGCATTTAGTGGGGACTGGGACACTCACAGGATTTTCTTCTTTCTGTCTGCACGGCAGGGCTGGTGCCCCAGAGGAGACATGGCATGGACCTCAGTATCAAACCCAACACCTGGAGTGTGTGCGTGCGTGAAATGTGCATGTTTTATGCTTTGGTGAGCTGTTTTTGTCTGAAACGGGACATTCTTGATTGAGCCTAAAAATCTACTTGCTCATTTTTTATTCCCACCTCATTTCCCCGCTGCCTGGCTCTGTGCCCTGGCTGTGGACAGCGTTGCCTTCAGTGTTACTAAATATTGGTCCATGGGAAAGTGGGTGAGCCACTCTTGAGCCACTGGACATGCTGTCACCACAAAGCCCATCTCAGCCCACCGAGAGCTGGACCCTTCTGTGTGCAAAGAGCCCTTTGACTCCTGGGGGCTTCACACAGATTTCTGCCTGCAGGAACAGCTTGTAGGGTTAAAGCTTAGATGTGTTTCCCTGAAAGGTGCTTTTCACAGCACAGATGAATGTGAGGAAGGTCTTGGATACAATCACACATCTTAAAATATGTTCTTCTCCTCCTGTTACAGTCAAAGGTACCACCTGAACTTGTCCGGCAGCACTGTGATTACAATGCTGATCCATAAAGGAGTTCAAATCCTGAGCAGAACCATCCTAAAGCTGGAGTTCACTGTTACACAGGATGGCATTTGGGTCTGACCCAGAGCTCATAGACTCCAGTATTCACTAACTCCGTATTGGCAAGGACCCCAGAAGCATAACTTTCAGAATCTTTAAAATATGAACGGATATTCCCTGAATTCTAACCAAATCCTCCAGCCAGACCGTAAAGCTGAATGCATAGTGGGTAGAGTGTGGGGAATGCTAGCTCCAAAACAGTTAAACCCTTCTCTGAAGTCTCCGATGTCACATTATTTGCATGATTCACAGTTAACAGATGGGCTCATGCCTATATTGAGGGGGGACCAGTTCTTCAATTGCTCTCATTAAATAATAATTATGACAGTTTATACTGAAAGGAAAACAATTTTCTGATGACCCCATTCCATCACTTTTTATTTCTTTAGTTTGTTTGTTTTAATTCCAATCTGAAAGAAGAAAATCCCTTTTCGCAGTTCTCATTTACAAAATACACAGCTGAGAGAACTCTGCCCACCCACACACTTCAACATTTCAGTATCAGCATTTCCATCCAGGGTTGGATGAACTCTTTCTAAACCCATTTGGAGGAAACGTGGTTGAAATCTTTACAGCAAGAGAGTGAAAACCAGTCATTGATGCAAACTGCCATCTCTGCTCTGCCATCAGTTTTCACTACAATTTTGAAGAAACTCTCCCTTTGGATGTATCTGTTCTACACATGAGAGCACAGCACAGGAATCCTGAGCTGCTGCCAACTGTACTAAAAGAGTTCTCATAGTTTAAACTAAAAAAATTCTTCAAGTGATACAAAAGCCAATATATGAAGACAAATGAAGAACAACTGCATAGTGTGTATGTTTGAATTCCCTCTTTGCTTCACAGGAGGCTTCTCTGTGCAACGACTTTTAGTATCTACTGCTTTCCACCAACAGTGGAGACAGGATGTCAGCCTAGACAGACTCTGTCTGAGTCGTGACAGCATTTGCTATATGCTTATGGTAAAGCCAGGGGTGTTTCCATCTGATGCCTTTGTTTGTCTAATAGCAGTCACAAGTTCCCTCTTCCCAGCCTCTGGGTCAGGAACAGAACAAGCTCACTGGCCAGTTCCACTTAATTATTGTTCATTTTTGGTGAAACAAAGAATAAATGTCACTGTGTGACTGTGCTTAACTAATGTGCCTGGTTATTAATAGCCAGTTTTTGTCCCCTTCCCAGCTTATGTGGCCACAAAATACATTTCCCTTCTGTCTCCAGGATCAAGTTGTCTGGGAAGCTGCTGTTCTGTGGAGAGACTGGACAAAAACATCATTGAACATCCCTTCCTTTTTATCAGAAGGCTGATCTCTCTTTTTATTTTTAGGATATTAGCAACAAAAGTTGCTTTATGGCTTCACTTTTCATAGATAAAGATATGTTTTCAATACGGACAAAGAGCTCTACCCAGAAAAGTTCACCACATGGTTCTCCTGTGTGACACACATGAAGTCCACTTCTTGGCCACCTGGTGCTTTTTTTCTCAGACCTCAACTGCGCACCACATCCCTCCTTGCTCCACACAACCTCACTAAGGTCTCACTGAAAGCAGGAGGGTTTGTCCCTGCCCCAGATTGACTTTGTCAGCTTCTCCCAGCTTCTTAAACCCAAGACTTCTCTAGTGCCTAGGCATCAGCTCCAAACACTGACCATTTTGTCACACAGATCTTGTACTGAAAGCAGTTGATGGTCTCTTGAAGAGAGAGAAGCCTTTTATCCTGTGAAGCAGCAGGAAGCCTCCTTGCTGGGAAGTAGTGGTCAAACGAGATGTGCAGTTCCGCAGGGGAGGGTGCTGAAAAGAGACACCTGAGAGATGCCGTACTGTTGCTGAAGACTAGCTTTTTTTCTGGCAGGTCCCTGTTGTTATTTAAATAGCAGTTCCATGTACCCAGATTAAAGGATATTTAAGCATTCTGGGCCAGGGCTCGTCTCCATACACCAGTGTGACTCCCACTGAAGATGTAAACGCATTCGACCCTTCTCTGGCAATGGCTTTAGGAAAAGTTAAGCCCATGTCACTGTTCAGTGCTAGTGCTGTTCTCTCTAAAGCTTTCACATGCTCTATTTCCACTTCTGGAAGAGATAGTAATTCGCTGTCTTTCCTGCTAATGCCAACAAAATCCCTGTTTCTGTTCCATAGGATTTTAGTCCTGTGCAATAGGGAGGAGAAGGCACATTATCTGCCTCTGCATACAATTTGTTATCAACGTTTCTTCCTGCTTCAGCTTCACTTTTAATGGCAGGCTCAAAATCATCAAGAAAAAGAGTAGCAAATGTAGGACTGCTGCAATGAGCTGCTGGTCTCTTTCTTAAGCTCTAACAGGAGCACGTACAGTGTGTGTGTGTGTGCTGTTATGGGACTCTCAGTGGGGGTCAGACCTGCAAGATCATCCTGGGAATAAATGTATGCATTTAAATGGGATGACAGTGGATGAGAACAGACCTCTAAGGGCCACTGCTTTAAAATCAGGAAATCTTCAATTCTGTGAGCTTGGAGCAGACCCAAAATCATCAGCTATAGGATTTTTACACCACTCAGTAAAAATTTCTGTATGTGGACTCCACCAGACTGCTGTGAGTGGTCTGCCCAGTTTAACACAAACAGTTGAGTTAATCACACAGGTAACTGCAGAGATCATTTGCACATTGCCCGGATTGTCCTGTTACGTTTCACAGGACCTGGCTTTGTAGCTTGACAGCAGCTCACGCTTGTGACACTGGAGAAGCCTTGCTCTAAACCTGCTGGTAGTCAATATAAATGCACGTACAAGAATGGAGAGACCTTTTACAAGGTCTCGAATGTGGTCGATTCCTCAAATCTGAGCTACCTATCACTGCTTTAGCAGTATTCATTTCTGCAAACACAGTCCCCCACCCACCCCCTTCTTTCCTATTCCTTACAACTCTTTCTGTACGCTGCCTGTCCTTGTCCTCCCCTAGCCCTCCTCCCGCACCCCCAGCCCACCTCAGGCTCACACAGCACTTGCGGGAGCAAAGCCAGTTCATTGCAACGTTCATATTTCAGTGAGTGGGGCATATTAGACAGGGCCGCAGTGGAAAAGCAGCAGTGGGCAGCTGTTTCCCATTTATTCGTGTGTAACCTCCACAGCGCTGTCAGCAGAATATTAAACAAGGTTTTAGCATCTGCTTTTTTGGTTGGTTGGGTATCAGCCAACTGCTTCTGGATTCTGAGATCGACTAAGTGTCTGTGTATCCCATTAGCAAGGTTAGCTAATGTTTATCACTCACTGCCACCACAAAACCTCAGCAGCTCTTAGCTCTTGCAGAACATATATGTTGTCTGTAAGTGACTTCTATTGCCAAGGTGCGTGGGCTCTCCTCTGTTTCATAGGGACAATAGGAAAGCTCCAGGCTGTACTAGTCTGCAAAGAGCTGGTCACTCTTAGGAAAATGAATACGCCTTTTCTCTGGAGAAAAAAAAAAACAAAAGGAAAAAATATTTATGTTGCCTCTAGCATTTAAATTGCAGTACAGAAGTGATGACAGTACGAGCATTTACTGGCTAATTCACTCTTGCTGGCCCTAGGTGATATCCAGGTATTCATGGTTGTATTCAAGGCAAAACCCCAAGGAAATCCCAAGAAGTCACCACTTGTGCTGGGCCGCAGCTCCTTGAAGCTTCCTCACACCAGTCAGTTTGTTCTTGGCACTGTCGCAGTATGTTTTGGTGAGCAGAGGCTGTTCCAAGAGTTCAGCCAGCGGTAGGGAAAAGAAGGTGGGAAAAAAACAGAAGTGAAAGAGGCCATCTTAAAAGCCCCACAGTTAAACTGGCACCTTCTCTCTGCACCCAGAGACCTGGGTGAACATATTCCTTTCTCACCAAAAGCAGAGTTGTTAGGAAAGGAGATAATTCTTCTCCCTGTCACAGTGAAAGCTCTTCCCTGCAGTACAAGTACTTCATCCAGCCCTACTTTTAAATAATGCACTTGACACCTGTTAAGAGGAAACAGCAAAGGTGAAGTGTGTTTTCTGTGCTGGCAGTGATTTTGCCTTGGAAGGTTCCTCTGATCAGTCCTTCAGTGATGCAGATTAAATTCCAGTGGGGGTGAGTAAAGCCAGCCACCAAAGAAGAACATCTGAACACCTTGCAGTGTAATCAATTCTGCTAATTTAAATAGAAGTTATCTGAAGGGAATTTAAATCTCTAAATCTTCCTGAACCAGCTGATCTCCTTTAAAGTTGCAGGAAGATTTAGTAGTACTGCTTTTTTCTAGCCATAAAATTTCTCTTGCCCTTTCATATATTGAAATATTTCCTTTTCAGTGGCTATAATTCCACAAGCTACCTTCATGTTGTGTAAAATGTATACACAGTTTGCAACGCATGGCCTGTGATATAGGAGCTGTCTTCTCCCATCAAGTATTTCTTATAGTCAGGAAAACATTTTTTTAAAGAAATGAAGACAATAGAGATTTCTTTCCTGCTCTTTGCCACAGAAATGCACAATCTCAGGCTGAATGGTAAGACAAGGTCCACAAATGAATAACTCTTTTCAAAGGAAACCTTCATTAATAGAACTTGGCACATCAGTCTCTACATTCACACATTCCTGTATGCAGAAATCAAGACTGTCACTTTTGGAGACACATCCTGTTCTTCCTCAGAGTGGGACACCGAGGTCTTTCTCAGATCTACTGAAATTTAATGATTCTCTTTGTTGCCCTGCTTGTGACTGTCACAGCTCATTAGATTCATTGCCAGCTGAGGTGAGACTTGTTTTATGAGCCTGACAAGAAATGTTGAAGTGTCTGAGGTACTCTGGATAATTCATCTGAGAAAGAGGGTAAGTTCCTTGCACAGGAAACATGCTAATCTGCCAGAAAGAGCTACTGAGAAGCAACGGAAGAGAGAGCACGTGTACAAAAGAATTCCAGTGCCACTCATCTAAGCAGCACGAGCAGCATTTCAGCTGCCCCAGCCTGATCTTGCTCAGGTCTCAATACACTGAAATATTTCCCAATTTTCCTAATGATCTGAGCACCATTTTCATTTCCTGATGTAGTGTCAAAGCTTCTTTGTCTTCTGCTGCAATCCTGAAGTGAACCAGTGTGCCAGAGAGGATGAGGCAGTTCAACCAGTATTCCTGCTGACAACGCTTGGCAGTAAGAACAGAAGCCCATTTAAACGCTTTTCTGTTTGTCCGTGTCCAAATTCACCAGGTTTAACTTAGTGGTTACACGGTTTACTCTACTCCTGCCTTGCACACACTATGCTTTACCAGCACAAAGTGGCCAAGCCAAAGCCTTTTCAGAAGAAAGGGCTGTTTAAAATGATGCAGCAATGCTCATCTCATTGGGGTAAAATGGAGATAAACTGGGATTAAATTTAAGTGATATGCCAATAGTTGCCCGCTAAAACTAATGATGGGGGAGATGGATGTTGCTTGGTTTAACTAGTACATAAATCTGAACTGGTTTTGGACTCTGTATTGCTACCAGGCTGGTGTAAACCAGCTTGCCCCAACAAGCTTCAGCATCCTTCATCTTCCCATGATGCTTTAAACTGGAAGTCTGGATGCCTTCTAGCTAATCTTGCAAATACCCACTAATAACATTTTTTTCTATAAGTGGTTCCTATACTTTACGGTGTGTTGAAGATCAGGCCCATTTCTGGATGCAGCTCTGAGCACAGATTTCGCTCATAGGACTTAGTTTTCTGTGACTTCTGTTAACCACTTGTGACTGGCTTGATTCTTCACTCTCCCATCTTTCTGTCTGATGTGGCTTTAATATACATGATGGTCTTTTCTCTGGGGACAAAAGTAGCCTTCAGTACTCAAATACTGAATACTTACTTGAATACTTTGATTTACACATTTATTTCTACATGGAAATATATATGCCACATCATGGAAAAGTTCGTGCTTGGTAACACAAACCATCACAAATGATGGCACCGTGTCACCTTCCCTTAGTGACCTTGGCCTGATGTCTCTAGGTAAGGGATGCAACTGGCAAGCTGACATTTCCCTCAGGAAGTGCTCTGTCCCTCTTCTAGTTCCCCCCCTTCCCTTCATTTAGAAAATCTTTGATAATTAAATCACTGCAAAGGCAAATGATCTCTTGATATAATTCATTCGATAATTCAGACTAAGCCCCACGTTTCTCTTTGCACAAATGAAATTTGCTCTGTTCACAAAAGATCGGCTCCCAAGCTACCTGCTTACTCACACAACCCCTCTCCTAATTAGATGGCTGAAACCAGTGAAGCATAGCCTTCTTCCCAGCACAGATGACCTCAGGGAAACCAAAAAGGTGCTTTTCAATAGGGAGGTCCTGGAGACCCTGCCATAAAGAAAAAAGCTACATTCATTTCTGGAAGAAGACAGAAAGGTGCAAGAACTCCTCAGTCACT
This sequence comes from Coracias cyanogaster, assembly GCA_033124195.1. Lineage (NCBI taxonomy): Eukaryota > Metazoa > Chordata > Aves > Coraciiformes > Coraciidae > Coracias > Coracias cyanogaster. The sequence continues at coordinate 113,321 of JAVSBS010027026.1, read as the reverse complement.
CACTGTAGGCAGCATCTCCTATTCTCAGGCAGGGGCAGCAGGAAGAAAGGACATTGGAGACCCCTTATACTGATTTCTTACTTTTTTTCCCCCCATCATTTAGCTCTGCTTCCTTTTGCTTTAGTGGGTTTTTCCTGAAAGAACTGGAAGTTTCAATAAATGTCTTCTCAAGCAAGAAGAGCATCCAGGTTTGGCCTGGAAGGCACAGTCTTTTCACCAGGAGCTGGAAGAGTTTCCCGGAAAGTGCCAGTAGGTGCTTTTTCCCATTGCATAGCCCAACTTCTCCAGAGGGATGCAGCAACTGCAGGCAGGGTGCCACTTGAAACAAGCCCCATGGACAAGATGCCTTCTATTGTTGATGTCTTCAGATTAAGCTTGAATGCATTTCCATTAGAAGTCAGTGGTGTAATGACCATTGGCTCTACATCCTTACTGAAATGCTACCCTAAGGATCCAATTAAGTACTTGAGGACCAAACAGTTCCTTTTGACTTTCACAAACCACCAATGTATTGAAGATAAATTCTCCATATCCAGGATCTCATGTCCACATGACTAGAGGACTGTATGCCTTCTTTTGTGTTGCATAGTAGTGAGGTGGTGCAAACCACCCGCCATGAAAGCTGTGAAAGTTGAAAGCAGGAGCAGAAAAGGAAGGAGATCATAAAGAAAAGGCTCAAAGAAAAGCTGCTATGCCATTGCTTACTGCAACAGACATTTCTTTGCCAGCCGCCACTTGGGCACAACTGGAGAAACCTCTGCTGAGTTGCCCTAATGACCTATACAATGGACTAAAGCAATTTTCATGAGATCTTACTTTCTCATCTGTAAGGCCTGGAGATCATACTGACGCCCTTCAGTAGCATTCCCTGCAAACCAGCTCACTCAACCATCACTCTCCCTCAGAGGCAGGTAATACCAAACTGCATTATCCAACCATGACTCTCCAAATCTCTCTGGGACTGCAGCAGATAAAAGCAATCATCTCTGTAATTAATATGTTTAATGAGTAATGGACAACATGTTAAAACCCACGAGATGCAAGCAGTGGCAGAACTAGCTGAGAATGACAGCGAGAGAGGGCGGGAGAACAAGAGCCAAGCAGGGAACTAGGCTGGGAGAGCAACTGCTGGTAGCTGATACAGTGGAAATTCACTGGGACTTTAGAGTTGAAAGAACTAAAAACGGAGGCCCCAAAAGCTGGTAGCTGACATGAAAGGGTCCCTGCTGCCATGTCAGCAACTACCAAGAAGTTATTAGGGCAGCAGGAGGAGAGAAAAGGCTAGAAACATGCTTAGTCTTAGACAGTCCTGAAATTCTATCTCCAGTTGGCATCACTGTTCTTCTGAGGGCTCTGCTTCTTTCCATTATCTACATTTTTTTCCTTTGAGATTGAACTGATGCTCAAATTTACCACTATAGTTATGCTTTGCCCAGGGGATGAAGAGCCAAAGTAGGTGGGAAGTGCAAAGGTGGGATAAAAAGTACAAAGCAAAGTCATCAGCCCGCCCTAGTTCCGAGTACACAGTCTGGCTGATATTTAGCCCACAGCAATAACAATTTCATTACCTTTGAGATTTCTGTCACTGGAAAATAATAGGTTGGCATGCTAGAAGCCCAAAATATCAACCATATCTTCACTGCATATCCCATTATATTGCTTTATTTGGTGTCTATATTCATTTCTAAAGAGCACTAAGCATCAATAGGTAGTAATAAACAGGAGTATCTAGTGACAACCATTTTGTATAGTGGATGAGAATAACCTCTGCAAGTCATCGTTTCTGGATCCTGTCAAGGATCTCAGGGCTCCAGAACATTTAGCAAGTTATTTAGATCATAAATACTACACAAGAAGTATTTATAAATCTATAAAGGAGTAATTTTTTTTTTGATGGTGCAGATTTACTTAGACTCTTGAGCAGAAAGCACAGCTAAAGTCCAAGTCACCAAAAGCTGGTAGCTGATAAAAGAGGGTCCTGCTGCAGCATCAGCAACTTCCAAAGCTTTACAGCATGGAGCAGCCACCAACCACCTGGGGCTGACAAACAGCCTGGGTGTAGGTTATCACCCAGGTGTAACTACTCAGGTGTTACAGCAGCTTCAGAAGCAGCAGTCTTGCACTGTCTGTGACAAACAAAACCAGATGAACTCTGATCTTGCTTCCTACTTTGTGGCTGGCTAAATCAGTGTTGGCTACTGGCCTCCCAATCACATGGTGATACAACATTTCCTCCCTAGAATCAGCCCAAACTAGCACATTTTAACGTGGGGTGAAAAGGCAAAACTCTGTCATGTTTCACCTAAAAACCAGCTTTCCTATTCTCTACAGGGAGAGCTTTGTTCTCCCCTGCTTCCAAAGACAGGGATCCCAGCTCTGCAGCACAGGAATATCGCATTAGCTCTCTGCAGGCATGACACTCACATGCAGTTTCCTGAACAGTAGAACCATTTTCTTTAAGGAGCCTGAGGGAATAGGAGGGAAAAATGGGGAAAGGCACTCACTAGAGGCTTTGACTTCTCAAGAGGAAAGCACCACAGGCTGATTGATGTCCTCACATCAACAGAAGACAAACTCAGCTGCCCTGATTTCAATACTCAGACTTTGACTGTAACCCCTTACACCACAAAAAGCTTATACTTTAAGAGCTCCTAAGAGCAGAAGAGAAAAATAAGCTTCTTCCATAGCAAGCTACTACAAAACTTACACACAGTTGAAGCTTTACAATTTCCCTACCATATTTTACCAGCATCAGCAAACACTAAGAAAAGAACAAGGAAACCAACCTACCCCATTTATTTCCTTTAAATACCCTGAATGACCACACCTGGCCTTTGCTTTGAACCAATCCTTGCCAGCAAGCCTCTATTTAAAAGGTGTGGAAAACCTTATCTGAGAGTGAGTTCTTTAGTAAGTTCTGGTGGTTGTTTTCTGGTCTGGTAGAGTCTTCACAATTTGGAGTCTCTTTCTATATCTGGTAAATAGTGTCTTCTGGGGTTTTGGGTTGGGTGGGGGTAGGGGCAGTGATTTGTTTGTTTGTTTGAGTTTGGTTTTTTTATGCTTGTGTTTTTAGAAAATATCTGTATGTGGTTAGAAACTGTTTTTACGCTGCTAACTAGTAATAGTACTGGGTTTTAATCTGAAAAAGAAAAAAATTCTTTAGGTTGTATAAAACTTCTGGTTCCACGTGAGATTTTTTTTATGCTGTACTATCAGAATAAGGTAAGAAAAGCCTATGAGGTGGTTTGCACCAAAGACATTAAGCAGAGTCTATGTGAAGTCTGTGTGTTAAGTATTACAGACCTTGAGCTCCCTTTGCAAGGGAGACAAGCTTTATGTCTGCAAGTGTGGCAGAGAGCTGTGTTGTGATGTCCTGCTGTGGTTTTGGTGATCAGGTCATGGTATTTTCACTGACTGAGGATTTCCTGCCTTAGTGCAGGGTGTTAAGTGCTTTCCTGAGTGGCTCTTTATTTTTTTTTAATCTTGCTTACTGGTTACTCACCTTCTACTCTATCTTCATGCCAGCAAACAGATTGGAAATAATCTTGTTTCCAACATCTGCTTGCTCTTAGACATCCATTACAGGCTCTTTGAGAGTAGTTCTTTCTTCCTTATTTTTTTTTTTACATGTTTCTTCCCTTGCTCTCCCTTCTGTCTATGCTGTATGTGCACTCATTGCTCTAACTCACCCCTGCTCTCCACCTCTTCCACAGCATCAGAGCTATGCTGGCAGTGGGCCATCTAGCACTCCAGATGGCTGGCACTTGCTGCTTCTGCCACAGGCTGAGGTAATGAGCTAGTTATTCTAGAAACAAATCCAATGCTATTTACTTCAGGCAACAGTTATACTAGAAGGACTTATTGCCTGCTCCATTTCTGAAGCATGTGTTCCCTGCTAGTTAAGACATCTTTCCTTAATGTCACTTTGAATCTAGCCCAGGACTTCCTGACTGAGGCATGGGGCAGACTGTTTTCTAACAAAGGTGTAGTAGTACCTCTTCTCCCTGGTGGTGTTCATCTGTCACTTCAGGACTGCTCACCCTTAGTTTTATCCACAATATAGCTGTTTTTTTCCAGCTGATGTGCAGAGCATAAAGGAACCAAAAGCTCTTTTGTCGGCCTATATGATTCAGCCTCTCTCAACGTGTGAGTAGCTTACTGGTGGTTGTTTGGAATGGTATTACTTATATTGTGTTTTTGTTTCAGTGCTCTAGAAATCTTACTTCCTTGGATCCAGGGCTTTAGTTCTTGTATGTCATGATTTTGCTTGTGAATCCTATTGTGTACCCTCTGGATGCTTGGTAAACCTCAGAGACTACGATAGGGCAGCCAAACCAATGAATACTCTTCTGCTGTGACTGAAACTGGTTTGGGCCAATCGTAGGGAAAAAGCTTTTCTATTGATAGGAAAATGAGTGGAAGCATGTGGAAAGGTCAGTGCATGGGGAGCATCTAGAAAATTGTGCTGCTTCTGGGTATCTACATTCAGCAGGATTGTGGCTAAACTGGAGAGTGGAGTTTTGGTAGGGAGTAGCAAAGTTGAAATTGTGATGAGTACTTGGTTTGTGTTAACAAGAATGGTCTGGGTTAGAGCTGTCTACAGCTCTTTGGAGCAGAGGGATGTACTTGGGAAACATAAGAGTTGGAGAAGAGTTGTTATGCAAATGAGAGGTTCCAAAGGAGCTTTCCTGTGAGAGCATAAGAAAAAGCTGAGATGTGCCCTTTTCTCTTAAGGAGCAGTAACTTGAAGTTAGTATGAGAAGCCCAAGAGACCAAGAAAAGGGCTGCTGCTTGTGGCAGCTGCTTATGAGGCGTGCTTGTCCTGAGCCTCTCCAGTTCCTATCTGTAGCAGAAGCACAGATACACCACCTTCCACACCAGGCAGCAGTGAGCTCGCACCCATCCCTGTCACAGCTTGGGCTCACTCCTGCTCCCAGGCCCACATGACCCCTGGTCTGTGACCAATCCAGTGTGCACAGTGACACATCTGACATCCACAACCTACGAAATCCTGCAGTGGATTAGAAAACTATTTATAGGAGCTGAGATGAATAGTAATAAGCAGTCCCTCTCTGAAATCTAAATGTCTCTTAAAATTGCTAGCTTTTCAGCCAGCATAAATTAACATAACTACTGCTAATCTCTATCCTGGGTGAGCAACTCTCCAACACAGCAACTCCAGATCCTAATTAAAGCACCACCTTCACCAGAAGTTCAATGAATGGGACTTCTTATCTCCTACCCTACTAATTAGTTAGATGTTGCTGTAATCTCCTCCCCAACTAGGCAGCTCACTCATATCTCCTTTAATGATGCTGAAGTGGTGTCACTTCAAGAAGTCCTTCCATATGTGTTTGTCCTGGTAGTTATCACCCTCTGTGGGGTAATTTTTCATCCCATATCAAGAAAACCGTAGCTGGTGAAGCATGTGTCTGGCTTTAGTTTGTTCAAGTGCTGGCAAGACTGAGCAGTCTTCACAGTTTTGGGTCTAAATTCTCCCCTTTGTAAATGCAGAAGCAGGGCTTCAAAAATAGTCTGAACTCTAACCTTGATCAGATATTCCTCATGTCTTTGTGTGGGCCAGGCTGGCAAGGCATAGTCAGTGAGCAGGCATCTTGAGTTGGGCTTACTTAGTACAGAGCTGAGGTATTGGCAGAAACATAGGTGAAAAACATCTGACTTGTGGCTTGTCTGAATTTGTGCTCTAGCTTCAGTCCTTGGGATTCTCACATCTCTGGCCACCCTGGTCCTGTGGCTGTGGGCAGGCATTGCTCCTTCAAAAGAGGCAATACACGAACTCTGCAGGGAATGTTGGACCTGCTATCTAACAGCCTTTGAGAATCCAGGAAGACTCCGAATGCTTAAAGCAATATTGAAAATGTTTTCTGTGTGTAAACCCTCAACACTTAATACCACAAGTTTTTGAAGAAGAGGGAAATGCATCTGAAGAGCAGTTCATAGCATAAAGTAGTTATCCTAGAGCTAGCCAAAAGGAAATCCTGGGCATGGGGACTTGTAGAAAATTCTCTGGGTGTGGGGTTTTTTACTGCCTGAAATGCCCGTTTTATGAATTCAAAGCTGTGCTTGGAACAGTGCTGCTCAAAGGAAACCACCTTTCAGCAAGGCTGTTGAAGTAAAAAAGGAGACTGACACTACTAAGTCACAGCAGTCAGTGACCACCTTCATGTGGTGTGAACTTCCCATGTGTTAGCCTTGAGAAGCTAGCAAGAATTTTATGGAATGAGTTAAAGGTATTCAAATGAGTTGTTCAAGGATGTGTCTCTACTGCAGAGTGGATGGCTAGAGTCTGAATCACCTAAATATTCTCTTTAGTCTCTGAGCTCCTTCAAAGATTTAATTGCAATGACACAACTTCTCTTATCCTCTTGCTCCATCGCTGAGGCAGGGAAGCAGAAGCTTTTGGCTGCCCACGCTGCTGGCCTGCGTGGCTCCAACGGCTGTTAGAACCTCTTATCAGGTTGCCATCTGCTGGCACTACACTTAACTGCTTTCTACTGGGGGTACAAAGAGAAGGACACCTACAAAAGGGGATCAAGCAAGCCTGAAGTGAAAGTGCCTTGTAACTCATGTACTTCAAGTGTTCTGTAAGTCCTTCAAGAAGACCTTGCTTGAAGGGGAAGAAAGTGTGCAGGGAGCCTGTTCCTAGTGCTTGTTCTGATTTGCAATGGTTTCTTACTATCATCACCCAATGGGCCACATGAAACAAAACAGTAATTAGGTTCTGCAAAGCCTTCATTTGGTCTGACTGGAATCAAATAAGTTGCATTAGAGCTGATGTTTCAGTGCAGTATTGGCTAAGCTAAAATTCCATCTTTGAAGCTTGTTTTCCCTATAAATAGCTTGAATTATAAGCTAGTATGGTTTAAGCAAGGGCCCCTCTGCTCTTGATCTTGTCAGGCAAAAACAACATAATGTATGTGTTCCTTTTCCACTTCGTGGATGGTAAATCCCAATGTGCAAACTGAAAGGTGTTTATAAATCTATCTGCATTGTTCCCAAGAAGCAGTGGTCAGTGCCTCACTAACCATTCAAGGTGATCTGAGAGAAGCTCATGGGTTCTAGTGAGCTTGCTGAGATGGTTTGCTTTGTTGCTAGGCTCTTTGAAGTGTGTGCTTAGTCTGCTGTAGTGGGTTGATCCTGGCTGGACACCAGGTGCACACCAAGCTGCTCTATCACTCCCCTCCTCAGCTGGACAGGGGAAGAAAAAGATGAGATAAGGACAGGGAGAGATCACTCACCAATTACTGTCACAGGCAAAACAGACTTGACTTGGGGATATTAACTTGCTACCAGTCAAATCAGAGTAGCATAACAGAAAAACTCAAATCTTAAGATGCCTGCCCTCCACCCCTCACTTCTTCTTGGGCTCAACTTAACTCACAGCTCTTCCACCTGCTTTCCCCAAGTGGCACCGGGGGAATGGAAGCTGTGGTCAGTTCATCACAGTTGTCTCTGCTGCTCCTTTGTCCTCTGCTCAAGTGTGGGCTCCCTCCCCATTGGGGACAGTCCTTCATGAACTGCTCCAGTGTGGGTCTTTTCCACAGGCTGCAGTTCTTCAGGAGCAGACTGCTCCAGTGTGGGTTCCCTGCAGTGTCACAAGTTCTGTCAGCAAACCTGCTCCAGTGTGGGCTCCTCTCTCCACAGGTCCTGCCAAGAGCCTGCTCCAGCACAGGCTCCCCAAGGGGTCACAGCCTCCTCTAGACATCCATCTGCTCTGGCATGGGGTCCTCCATGGGCTGCAGATGGGTTTTTGATCCACTGTTAAGCCTCCATGGTCTTCAGGGGGACAGCCTGCCTCATTGTGGTCTTCATATCACGCTGCAGGAGAATCTGCTCTGGCACCCGGCACATCTCCTCCACCCTCCTTTACTTGGTGTCTGCAGAGTTTTCTGTCACATATTCTCACTCCTCTCTCCTGGCTGCTGTTGTGCAGCAGTTTATCTCCCTTCTTAAATATGTTATCCCTGAGGTGCTGCCACCATCACTGATGGGCTCAGCCTTGGTCAGTAGTGGGTCCATCTTAAAGCCAGCTGGAATTGGCTATATTGGGCACAGGGGAAGCTTCTGGCATCTCCTCAGAAGCCACTCCAGTAGCCCCCTGCTACCAAAACCTTGCCATGGAAACCCAATACATCTATACTGAAATTTGTAGGAACAATAACCAAGCTGGATTGCTAAGAGGATGTTGAAACACAAGAATATCAGCTACAGTTCATTTTAATTAAATCCATTGTCATTAAATATGGAATGTCTTGTTCACATTACCTGAACTTCTGATCACAAGTGATCTCTTCTAGCAGGATGTGATGTACTGCTGGACAGCTGCTGCACAGGGTGATGATGAATAGCCATTACACTGTTGTCCGTTCTGTCTCACCTTACCCAGGTGAGACCTGTGCTACTGCTCACTAGGTTGGAGAGCAGTGGGTGTGCCTCAAAGCTTGCTGTGTCCTTGCATATCACCAAGGGAGTAGAAGGAGAGGTGACTCATTTCTTTCTTGCTGTAGCAGTTCATACAAAAGATAGACTAGCTGTTGTTCCTGCAAGTTCTTCCTGGGATTTCATGGCCCACAGCTATAGCGTGCTGCTGCTAGAGCATGGTGGCTGCTTGTCATCCCCATGTGTCCTGCCTCTCCTTCCTAGGCGCCCAACAGCACGGTAGTGAGCTGCAGCCCCTCCAAACTGATCAACACCTGAGCAGGGATCTGTTTCTTCTCCTGATGCTCATTTTTACCACAGGGTGGCATCCTTGTTGTCTTACAGACACCTACGGCGCAAGGCAGCGGCACACAGCATGAGTGAGGGTTGCCAGGAGGTCCTTACCCTGTCACTGCTGGCCAGCACATCAGCTCACATGGGCGCTCTGACGGTCTGTGCTGCTTTGCAAGGCGCAGTGGGGGAACCTTTTGTGCGCTGAACTTGCACATCACCTGTGCCTCAAATATTTCTTGTCACACCTGCCAATCTCAGAGGAAGCCAATGTGCACTGGTATTACTACATCTGAGAGCGGCCTGTGTGCGGTGTGGATGGTCATCAGCACTGCAGGAAGTACAGCTAGATCTCTCTCTGCAGGCCCCCATTTACCCATCTATGGAAGAGGCAAGATAGGAGGCCTAAAATGGAGATCTCAAAGTGAAGGAAGAGTGCCATAAAGAAGAGACTGAGGGGATATCATGGGCTGGACTTGATGATCTTGGAGGTCTATTCCAGCCTCAATAATTCTGTGATCTCTGGCATGATCAGCCTGGAGATGACAGGGCTTGTGTGGGCTAAAAGTGAGACAAGCGCTGCCTTTCATAATTCTTTCAGGGTTATGTCTACAGACTTAGCCCACAAACTGGATGTTTGGACCAGTCAGCAGTGCTGAGGGCTGGATCGCTGCAGGGTGACCACAAAGAAACAAGCCATGACCATGCCCAGAAGACATGCAAAGGCTATTCACATTGTGGTGTGGGCCTTGACTGAATTGTGAATAAGAGATATTTGAGCAGAGTCCTCTGTGTGCTCTCAGGGTTAACTGCAAGGATCAAAATGAAAATATTTGTTGGGTTGCTTAGTGCATGGAAGCCGCCTAATCCAACATGCATTTTGGATTTCTAATTGGAAACAGAATGAAAATTGAACTTGTAGCAGCAAGCACTTCATGGGGGCAAAGAACAAAACAATGGCCTGTTAGTATTTAAAGCTGTGCCCTGTTTCTGCAGTGGGGCAGCAGTCAGCTGATCTGCATTTCTCTGGGGTTAGAATAAAGCAGGAGAAAGACTAAAGTAGTGGGTGTAGCAATTATAATAATATGCCATCATCCTGTGGTATAAAGGTGGGATGGTGACATTCTGCTGGGACATGACCAATGTGCACACAGCCCTCTGGGCTGAAGCAGATTGCTGCAAGAAGGCCCTTGCCTTTGTAATTTAGCTGATGCTAATTGAGGAGAGGACTGATTACAGCCCACAGGGCCCTTGGTAATGCCAGTGTCCTACTGATACCCTTTCCTTGCAGCTGGCTAGAACTGAACTTTTTTTTGCACTACGACAGCTTTTGATCAGTTGATTTTCTGATTTGAGCCACTTGCCCCCATGCAGCCCCTATAAAGACCCCAAGTTGACAGTGAAGGGAGAGCAGGTCCCATTTACATGCTCAATAGTAAGTGGCTCTAGAACATGTTTCTCTGGAGTTTGAGGTCACAAGAAACATCCATATTTCTTTGTGGCTTGCAAGAAGCTGCCTTCTTGTTCTAGCTCTGTGTTGACCAGTAAGTGCTTAGAATTGAGTCTAAAATGGAAACCTGGGAACCCTGAGCTCCTACTGTCCTTGCTGAACTTGAGTGTTTACATAGCTGGTATTGGGTAGCCCTTAGGAGAGCTCATTGAATCAGAAGTTAGTTGACAGCACCTTCAAATAAGACCAGGGGGTTTCTTCTGGTCTGTTTCTTGATCCAAACTTTGGGATACTAGTCCTGACATTCTATTATGTTTCTTATTCTCCTGCTCAATTATACTGTAGTTCACAGAGCTTTCCAGGCTGGCAATATCACGTAATGAGGAAGAACAAATAATCTGTGAGCAGTGTATAATATCTTTTTATTTTACATTGGGAGGATTTCCTAATGAACAGAACCTGCATAATCTGAAGATAAAATAGCATCAGAATAGGCACTGGGGAGCTTCTGGTGTCAGCTTCTAGCTCAATAGCTCCCAGATCATCATCTAGTACTTCCCTGTGATGTTAAACAATGACCTAGTTTTCAGAAACTACAGATCTGCAAAAGAGAAGGGTACTTTTTTTTTCCCAAAAAAATAGCCAGCACCAAAGCACTGATAGTCACTGTCGCCCAGCTGGATGAGATGTTTTTCTCTGTTGAGTCTGTTCAGGGACATTAATGGAGCAGGAGGATGCCCTGTGCTTGTCTCTTGATGGTCATGCTGTAGACAAGGAGGAGAACTTCTGCCTGAAGCTCTGTCTCTCACTTGTCAGGGTAACTCTGGTATGCATGGAGGGAACAGGAAGAGCTGCAGAAGTTCACCTCAGTTTCAGTACTTGCAAAGGCAGTGTCTTAAAACATTTCAATATGGTAACCTTTACTTTAAAGATAAAACATACACATACTCGATGTAGGTTCTCAGGAGGTACCTAAAATCCCTGGATACATCAGCAGCTGCTAGGGACAGAGCCTTGCATGTCAGCAAGGGTTTGGAACCTGCTTCCTTCCCATGCTCACAGCGCTCAAGGATGCCTTGTACTAGAAACAAACAGGGTATTGCTGGCTGCTGCAGCCAGGACCCAGTTTTTCAAAGCCTGACAGCAATCCTGGGAGAAGAGAAACCAGACTTGGTTTAGTTTAGGATAGAGTTTGCAGGGTGGGCTCTTCTTGCTGGAGAAAGGGGACTGAAGATATCAGTGCTGACCTTGTACATTCTAGTGTGTTTTATTGTCTTTCCATTCTGCCTGACTGTGATGAGTCTTTCTAGAGTGGGAGACTGCAGCTATACAAACAAAATCTCAGTTCAATGATGTTTAAACAATGGTATTTCAGTATGTTCATGTATCTAATTTGCATGATACTTCGAGCAGATAAGTTTTTTTTATAACGTAGCTGAGTTTTTTCATTGCTGTATCTACCTTTACATCTCAATACAGATGCAAAGCAATTACTATCAATAGTTTTTTTATAGATAAATGATACATATGCCTGAAGAACAGTAGCAAAACAGCTAAGCAGTATCTGCAGCCATGAAAAGTCACCATTTATCACTGTTCTCTGTGAATTTTTAGGGTAAAACAGATTGGAACCATCCCCTGAAAACAATAAAACACCAACACAAAGCTATCATTCCCCACTCTGCTCTCTTTCCCGGAGAGTGTAAAAACCTTTGAGCTGCCTCTATCTCTCAGCTGATAGTGCTGGTAGAAGGAGGTGAGCAAGCTGAATGACAATTATTCCTACTCTGTAGCTGACAGCTCAAAGCTTCTACACAACAGCTGAGCTCAGCCAGAATCTACACTCTAAATACTGATTACTCATCTCCTGCCAAGAGACAGGTTTCCTCATAGCCTTAGAGCTACCCTGGGAGTTTTCCAGCACCCGTGCTCTGCTGCCACAGGCCAGATGTGTTGGCATAAACACAGCCTGTGACAGAGTTTCAGCCTTCTACCAGTAAGGGGGAATGTGCTCCAAAGATGGTGTGGGAGCTTGTAATATTAAATATAAATATAATATAAATGTTTGTGATGTTAAAGTTCAACATGAAACTGAGATAGGCTATGAGAACTCCAGGCTGGTGTAATAGGCTCTCTTGTGACCTGTAATCTTTTTCCTATGTCATGCTGAATATCAGAGCTCTTAATGTCTCTCTTCCAAGGACACTGAAGGCATCTTTTTGTTTTCTATTTAAAATGCTAGTTTTGTAGATTGCATATTCACCATCTGATAATGAGAAAAGTGTTTGCCTAGGATATGTAAATGGCTAATCCTGCAGCTTGTGGTGGGCTTGATCTGGGATGATATTGAGTGTGCTGAGTGGAAGTCTCCTGTGGAAAACAACTTCTGAAATGGCTTATTGTGATTTCTAAGTTTGTAAGCTGGCCTGTTTGGGTATCCTTTACAAATGTTCCCTCAGTGTCACCTGACTTCTCTATTGCTGCTTTCAGAGTGACAGTTTGAAAGGAAATTTCTTGCATTTCCAACTTGAATGTGACATGATCTTCCGTATTGCCTTTATGATTTTTTTATTATTATTATTCCATCAGGAGAGTCCTTCAAACCAAAGTTACATTCAGCAAGCATTTTGAGAGAGGCTGGCAATCATATATTCAGTTAGAATTGCTGTATGAAATGAAATTGTCAAGAGGTTACTAAATTCTTGGTTGTGAGTATCCTAACTACTATGGACAACCTCAGAGAAAGAAGACATCTGGATTTCTTGTGGTTCCATCTGTCATGACCTTGGTTGAAACTTGCACACCATACATCACATATTATTTGGTCAGCAAAAATGTACAGACAGCCTCTGTGAGGTTCTGCATGTCCCTCAAGGTACGGGCAATGCATGTGGCAGACATTTCTGTGGCTTTCTGCAAGCTTTGCAAATTGCTGTTAAGGGAAAACGCTGCCACTGAACTGCCACCAGAACTTGGCTTGTGGAACTCGCTGGGTCTGACAGGATTTATCAGTGATATTATGGGGTGGGGGTGCTTCATTTTCTGCTCTCGGGAATTTGTTTTCAGCTGGGGAAGATTTATTGATTGTGGTGACTTGCTTGTAGTAGGGAAGGGATGGAGCCAGAAGAAATCTAGTGCAAAAGGTATTTTTCTTTTGGATGACGGTGTTTTAATGTTTTCTTGTATCTGGATGTGTTTGGAATATCTTGAGTGAGTTTGACTAACTCATTATGAGCTGCACTGTTTCCAGATACTTAAAGGGTTTATTAGCACAGCAAAAGGCATTTTCACTTGCAGCCTGCTTCCCATTTACCCCTTAGGATGTAAAGACCTTTCTCCCAAATTTCAGTGGGAGCTTATGTGAAGCCAAAGTCATCTGCAGAGATTAAGGGCATCTGCCAAGGGTGTGGGGCTGCAGGGCTGTCTTAGCACAGCCTCTGGGGCCTGGAGGAGTGACAAGTCTCACCCAAGAGATACTGGTACTGTGGAGCACAGGCAAGGAACCCCACATGGGCCAGATGCTGGAGGTGACCTTTCAGCTGAGCTTCTACTTCCATCATGTCCTCTTTTCCCAGACTGAAACCTTTGTCCCTACTGCTCCCTGGGGTTTCAGGCTGCAGAAAGGTCCAGCCCTCTGACTTCAGGGTCTGCAGATGGTTACAAGGCTTGGAGCAGTGAAGCCATACTGTGGAGCTGCTCCTCCACCTTTCTCTCCCCAGCAGCTGAGCTGACTTTGGCTCACTAGCACTGGTATTTAAAAGACTTTCAGATGTGTGTGGTCCCTATAAAAATAAATCTCCAAAGGAAGCAAATGTTATGTGGTGAAAGTCTGCCAAGTCCCCATTGCTTTTTAGCTCATAGTATTATGTAGGAGAGACTTAACTCTATAGACTGATATAGGATAATTCTTCAATGAACTGTCAGCTCTTTTGAAGACTCAGGTTTAAAGCCTGTTGCTCTATAGGGTCAAGACTGAGCCATTGGCTTTCATTTTTGTGTGCCTTGACACATTTGGCAGAGCCCTGCATTAGTAATTTGTCATTTCAGAGGGTTTTGGTGTGCAGTTCACATCAAGCAAAGCTTTAAAAGCAGTGATCAGGGGTGACATTTTTCAAAGCAGCCCAGAAGAACAGAGGATAAAATAAGAAATGCAATTATACATGTGCATCTAACTAGACTGACTTGAAGATGTTGATCCAAGCCTTCCTTCAAAAGCAGTGATCACTTGATTTAAATTTTTCCAGAATACTCATCTGTGGTGCAGCCAGACCTCAGCTACTTAACACCCTAACATACATCCTGACTGGAGAACACGCTGTGCATGCATCTCCCAGATGCAATTTTTAATAGCACTCAGGGTGATATGTAGCGAAGCAACTGGGCACTGACACAGGGAGTACTTAAGAGCTCAGCTCCTAATGATGCTAAAAACTGGAATTTCTAGGTGTATATGAAGAAGTTAGCACAAAGGAGTAATGAAATCCCTTTTACCTGTGGTCTGTCCCTTTCCAAAGTGTCACAGTTGCTCAGCAATATCAACAAACACGTCTTTATACAGATTTAGTCACACAGGCAAAAGGCTGAATGTTCACTTCCTGGAGGAAAGATGATTCACCTGATTTATAGCAGATAATTCAATCTGAAGAGCTAAATTTATCTTGCCTTTTTAGCTAGATGAAATTATTGATGGGAAGAATTTTCTTTCCAATTCTCAATTATCACTGCTGCCTAAAATGGTGTCTTGGGCGTGAGTCTTTTCTGATGCAAATAGATTGTGACTAGCATTAACTCCTTAAGGCCAATGAAGATGCTCTTGTGCCTGACGAATGGAAATGAAGTCAGGAGCAGGCCCTTGCATTTGTCGAGAGAGCTGTTTATTTTTATGACTTATTGCATAACTCAGGCAATGTCTGTAGCGTGAGGTGATCTTGTTCTCATCTGAAAAGAAGCAAATATGGTGCAATTCCACTGAGAATGTGTGACATTATTCTCGCGCCAAGGCTCTTCACCTTCAATGATGCTCTGGCTGCTGAGATCCTTCTTGTCTCATGACAGGATTAAAGGAAGACAATTGTGCTGAAGGTGATTTGGGCACCTTTTACGAAGAACTTGAGGTTTTGCCCAAGATGAACATGACCATCATTGGCTATCGGAAACTTATCCTCTAGTCAGGAACAAATACCAGATCTCTTGCTGGAGTAATTCTGCTTTTAAGAGGAAGTGCCCATGCTCCAAAAAGCTACTGGCAGTGTCCTGAGCGACATATCCAAGTAGACACACTTTGTCTTCTCACCAGCGGGTATGGTCTCACATGTGGAAAGAAGACAAGAGCCATCTGTTAATGCTGTTTGAGACCCATTTCTGTCCTCAGAACTCTCCATACAAGTCAAAGTTGGGAGATGAATAAGTTGTACAGTTCCACTGGCTGCATGGGTTTCATCATCCTGTCAGGTTACTCCGGGATAGCATCCAGATCCTTAGACATCACCCCAAATTGCCCCTTCTCTATCAAAGCTCTGTGTACCACTGAAAACTGAATTTGGTTTCCTTTTCTGTATTCTCGCTGTTCCTGTATTTAGCACATGCATAATGATTTGTGACTTTGGCACATTTTTCAAGTATGAATAAATTTGTATTTACAGCAGTATTGTGGCATAGGGAAGAATTGCAACTCCTGGACAGATTAAGCACGTGGTGATGAATGGCCAAGTATTCTCTAACTTGGAATGGGATCTAGTGGGAAGGAGAAGGCTTAAATTCCATCCTACCTCTTGCATCTGCATCCAGAGACCTACTGAAATATGCCCTGGAGAGCACAGACTCTGCTCCTTCCTGTGGTCCTATCAAGTGCTAATTCCTGAGGAAGGAGAGCAGATCTGTGGTCTCCCATGTAGTGATCCCACCGACCACAAACGGGAGCAGCCAACAGCTTTAGCAGGGGATGGATGGGAGCCTTGGAATGAAGGGATGGCTTCAGGAAATAAGAAACTTTTCACAAATGTCATGTGTGAAAGTTGCTGGCAAACAAAGATGAGCTTTCACTGCATATGTCAGTGTTGCCTGGACTATTGTGTACAGGGCAGACAAAGCTGGAATAAATACAAACTTTTTCTGTGTAAATGTGATACTGCTGTGATGTGCCAATATGACAAAATCTGATGTTTTCATTCAAAACAGACACAGTGTTAGGAAAGTTTTCGTTCTACAGATTAGAAGACCCTCCCATTTCCAAATCCTGTTCCTTTCTAAAATAAAGATGGGACCAGCACCAGTGGGAGTAGGAGCAGGGTTAGCGATGGTGTTCTTCTAACTGCAGGCTAGAAATCTCCATCCAGAAAGCAGGTGGAAGATTTTGCTGTCGAAGTGAAAGAGCCCAGTACAATTTTGTAACAGCTGAGGAGTCCTGCAGTGGACTCAGAAAATGAACTTCTCTTAGTTTGGGACATAAGCCAAGTTGAATCTTCTGGGTTAAGCTTGTGTCGAATGACTACATCCTGAACCCTTTGGGCATTTGAATGATCTGGGATTCAGAGCTCTAGCTTTGGCTTGTGTCCAATGTTAACAGAGAAAAATTCTTCAGAAACACCACATGCAGGACCCCCCAGTGAATTCTCCCTTTCTTCTTGCCAGTGTAAACCACAAATGCTATGTAAAACCAGTACAGGAGCAGGACCAGTTCTACTGGTCAACATTTTTCTTAGTTGCTTTCCTAAGGCTCAGGAGTCTTGTGCCAGCAGTGTAGCACGCTGCAGGATGGTAGCCATCACCTCCCTGTACTGGTAGTCCTATAATATTGGTGCATCTGTTCAGTGATGGTTTTTTTGTTGGTTTTTTTTTTGGTGGGGCCGGATGCTTTCTTGGTGAAGCCAGAGCCAAGGGGAAATTTACATCCTTCAGAATATCACTCCAGAGCTTGCCCCTTTAAACTTTTTGTTTACCCATCTATTAACACATCCAGAGCTGGAATGAACATACCCTTTTTTTTTTTTTTTCTCAAATACAGAGAAGGCTACAAGCAAGTGACTGATGGTGAGAGTAAAAACCACTGAGGCAAAGTTACCGTGAAGGGATTGAACAAGGCACTAGGACCTAGGAGGCGTCTCATCCACCCTGGCAGGAATTTCTTGCTTGGAGCTCAGACAACAAAGGCAGAGTGAGCCTGGTTTTCTTTCTCTCAGCATCTCCACCCTGCGCGCTGAAAACCGGTGAGTAGAGCTTTTTCTAAGTGACTTGCATGCAGAAAAGTAACAGATGTCAGATCGAAAGGGGGAATTTTTCTCGTAGTACCTTACAGCAGCTGCAGTTCATTTTAAAATGAACTGCATCCTCTGATTCATTCCCGAAGTTGCTTGGATGTTTCATTGTTCAGTGCACACCACCAGACTGAATGTACCCCAACTGGCATCGTGGGGAAGAGGTTACCAGCTTGGGGTGTCTGTGCACATCACCTGCATTGTCAGGGGTCACGTTGACATTGTAAAACACAGGGAAGCAGCTTCGTTCTGGCAAAATGTAAGGGGTGGGGAAGAGATAGCAACAGCTTTTCCCAGATTTATACCTGGCTGCCAAGCGCTGGTGTAAATCCCCTCTCTGCCCTGTGTTAACATGCAAGTAACATACGTGAGTTGCGTGTTCCTGGATGTGCTGGGGTAGAGGAAGGGTCTTTCTATTGCAGGATTGGGGGTTCCTCCTCCTTTTGTGTTGGGGTTTGGTGCAGGAGGAAGGTTGTTCTTGAGCATAAACTAGAGACTGTGCAGAAATTCCCGCTTAGTGAGTGTCAGCTTAAGTCTCAGCTTTTCTGTGCTAGCGGCTTGCGCTGGGAGCCCCCCGTGCTCAGAACAATGAAAGGTGAGCTAGCAGGGGCGGCGTGTCCCTTGGGAAGGAGCACTTCCAGCAATTAAATCACTTGAGGCTGGAAGGGGGGTGGAAATAGCCCCTTTATTTTCTCCCCCTCATTAAATGGGAGCAGAAATGCAATTCAGAGGAGACTCCAGCTGAAAAGAGCTTATCGAAGCCTTGTTTCAATGACAGATTTTTCTTTCCAGTCATTTCTTCTTAGAGATGTAGGCTGGTCCTGGGACTTGATTGATGGGCTAGGAGGGGGCTGCGGATAGGGGGAAGGGTGGGCTGGATCTCATTGCTAACCCTTATTGAACAAGCTGTCACAAAGAAACTGCTTATTCCCCTGTGACCATTCTTTCATAAATGCCAGTTTATTCTAATGTTAAACATTCAGATGCTCTGGTTCCTCCCATGATTCGGCAGATTGAAGGGCTGACTTACTGGGATCTCCTTGTTTTCTGTTGCCAAAGGAAACCTCGCAGGGCTCAGAGGTTTAGTTCATTGCCAACTTGTGTTTAGATGAGTTCTGGGGGGCTGAGTTGTGATTGCCATGTATCCCTTTGGCCCCAGGTCCCCATTTACTGCACTTTGAAAACTCCCAGGTGCAGGAGCAGACAGCTCTTTAGAAATGTATTCCCTGCCCCCAGTAGTTGGATCTCTTTCAAATTGCGAGGACCCCTCCTACCCTCAGTCCCCAGAATCGATACAAATCTGGGTCAGGGGAGGGGGCTCTTCCCAAATACATCTGTCCTGCTCCAGACACAGCTCTTGCATTAGTATCATTTTTCTCTCTGGATTGTGGCTCTGCTTGGCTCTAACCTGTCCCTTTGCGCTCCTTCTCTCCCCATCTCCTTCCTGCTCAGCTTCAGATCTTTAGGGTTCACCAAACTATGGAACTTGATTTTGGACACTTTGACGAAAGAGACAAGGCGTCCAGAAACATGCGAGGCTCACGTATGAACGGGTTGCCCAGCCCTACTCACAGTGCTCACTGTAGCTTCTACAGAACCAGGACCTTACAGGCACTGAGTAACGAGAAGAAAGCCAAGAAGGTGCGTTTCTATCGCAACGGGGACCGCTACTTCAAGGGGATTGTATATGCCGTATCCTCTGACCGCTTCCGAAGTTTTGATGCTCTCCTGGCTGACCTGACCCGATCCCTGTCCGACAACATTAATCTGCCTCAGGGAGTCCGTTACATTTACACCATCGATGGGTCGCGGAAGATTGGGAGCATGGATGAGCTGGAGGAAGGTAATTAGCATCGCTGTCTGGTGCAGTGAGGAGGCGGGGTGGGAAGGGGGCTGCAGCACTTGGGTCCGCTGTTAAGGTCACATTTCCTCGGGTGTGGGGATGCTTCTGCCATTCTGTTCTGAGCCTGCCTCGTTCCCCGAGGTGTGGGAGAGGGTGGCAGTGCAGGGACTGACACCCCCGGGGTGTCCCCCAGCACGTTTGCTTGGGTACCGATGGGTAACCAGAGGGGTGTGTCTTACTTTTGGCTAGACCTGGCTGTGTCCATCACTCAGGGGGGCTGTCTGAGGATGTCCCCACATCTATCCAGGCTGGGGGGAGTGTGGGAGTGTCTGAGAAGGGTGCAGAGGGTGTCTGAGGGGTGATGTGGGCTTCCCACTGGAACGGATGGGTATGAATGGAAAAGCAAGGAGTGCTGGGGGATCCATGTAGTGGGGATGGGAGGGATTTATGCACCTTGTGTATGGGTGTATTTTGAGGGGTTCATGCACAATGTGTGTGTCGAGGGGTGTGGTTGGGGCTGTGCAGGGACCTGAGCGTGTGTGGAGTGGGGTGTTGGGGCTGTGTGCAGTGCGTGTATGATGGATGTGTGGAAGATGGGGTGTTAAGGGGTTTTTACAGTGGGGGGTGTGTGGAGGGGTGTATTGGGAGCTCACACAGTATTTAGAGGGAGGGGGTTTACAAGGTGTGTGCATGGAGAAGGGTGTTTTGCATTTGGTGAAATCTGGGGCTTTATGTGTGTGTGTGTGTGTAGGAAGCCGTAAGGAGGCTTAATTACGGGGGGGGGTGGTATTCCTTGAGGGGGTTCATGCACAGGGTGTGCGTTGGCGTTCGTCCTCGGGGAGTGTGTGGAGGTGTGTTAGGCTGTGTGTGTGAGGGGGATTACATAGCGATGTGTGTGGAGAGGGCGTTGGGAGTTCATGTGCTGCAGCTGAACGTGGTTCATGCAGGGTCTATGTGGAGGGGAGATGTATCGAGATGTTCAGATGGGGGGGATCTAAGGGGGTCTGTATGGAAGGGAGATATATCGAGACGTTCTAATAGCAGGACCTAAGGGGGTCTGCATGGAAGGGAGGTGTATTGAGATGTTCAGGTGAGGGGGATCTAAGGGACTGTGTTTTGGGTAGTTTCTGCAGAGGCTGTGTGTGGTGGGTTGCTGTGGTAGGTCTGGGGGAAAGGCACCCCCTGCATGGCAGGTCTGAGTGTATCCCTGTATCTAGAGAGGGAGTCGGTGTGCCTGTTCCTCTGGGTGTCACTTGGACTGTGGGATGAAGGATGAGTCAAAAATCAGTCCTTCTGTCTGCAGGGGGTGGCTTGGGGCCGGCTTGCTCCTGTGGAGCTCAGCTGCCAGCCTGCCTGTGCCTGGGGAGCTGCCTCTGCAGCGGTGGACTGCCGCTGTGATGCTGCCTTTCTTGGGGAGTGTCAGCAGGACCCCCAGGATGAAATTGCCACATGGCCAGTCCTGCCTCCTTGCCCACGGCAAGGCTGTGGGCAAGCTCTGCTGGCGGCGGAGCCAAAGTGGGGTGCACAGAGGACACCCACAGCCTCCCTGCTTTTCCCTTCCCTGAGCAATTCAGATAGTCCATTCTTTGTCTGAGCCCAGAATATCCTGATTACTCTGTTGCAAAGAAGAGGGGAGTTGCTCTTCCCTCTTCCTTGATGCTTTCCTCCAAGTAGATGACCTGGCGGATTTGGTGACTACAGAAAATCCACAAGGTTTTTGCCTTGAAAAGACAATGGGTGCGAATGTGTGAGGCACTGAACTGCAGGGGCAGCCTCAGCAGTGAGTCATTGAGTGACCTTGACTAAAGCATCTCTCCCTGGAATTCCTTCTGTCAAGTGGGATACTCATTCCCCCAAAATACTTTGTGGGTACCAGCACACAGAATAAATATTGGTTTCTGTAGAGTTTTGCTGGGCAGAAATTGCTGGTTTTCAGAGAGATGATGCAGTCGTAGTGGAGTTATTCTCAGCCCGTTACAGCTGTCAAATGGAGGTGTGGCCTCCTGTAATTTTAGAGATTCTGCCATGTTTAATTCTGATCTCTTAATATGGCCACAGCCTTTCTCTAGTGGCATCTCTGTCCTGCTTGTCCTAGGTTTTATGTAAACCTTCAGGAATAACTTCACAGGAGATAATACAGTTCTTTAGTCTCTTTTTATACTCTTTCTCCTTTTTGTCAGTGAAGTTAAGAAACCTTTAGTCATTATACCTGCTTTTCACTGGGTTTTGCTGCAGGTAAGAAGGTACCTAGTTCTTGAAAATTATTATTTCCTGGTTAAGGAACAGACAAGAGATGCTGCCATTTGGATTCTTGCGTTGTTCTGCCAAAATGGTATTTGGAAAGAGCACTGGAGAAGTGGCACTAAACTAATAATGGCATTGTCTGTGTGGCTGTCCTCAGCAGAGCATGAGCTAGGAAAATACAATCTGATTGAAAACAAAGGAATCAAGTGTTTGAAAATGCAAAAGTAGATCTACATGCTGTTATTGACAGTTTAGTGATAAGAACATTAGTGTATTTCTAGGGATGACCTATGCATCTGTTGTAGGAAAGCAACCTGGGAAAGACATTACTTTAGGTTTATAATATCATGGGTGTAACCAACCTTGTGGTGAACTATGCAATTAGTTTGGGTGTTTGTATAACTGTGTAGTAGGTACATGCATGGAAAAACAGAACTTCAGAGTAATTGCTCTGACATAGCAGCACAGTACATGCACAAACAGTAATGCTTGCCATATAAATTAGCTTTCTGGTTGGAGACTGAGGGTAACTAAACCAGTTCCAGTTGCTATAATGTGCCTAATTTAATATTAGAATGTTCAATAAGCAAGTAGAACCTAGGAAAAGAAGTCATCAAAGAGGCTTACCTCAGTAGTTTGCAAAAGCTGGTGAATTACTAATAATATTTCACATCACGTTTTAAGTACTTGATTACTTCTGCATGATTTAAAAGTGTGCTCATCTGTTGTAGCCTGAATGTACTTCTGGAAAGCAGGGAATGATATTGCACAATACCAATATCCTTGAGTCAGACATTTCAGGTGAACAAACTCCACTTGATGTGCTGCTAATTAAATGGGACGTGGAAATAACCCTTTTGGTCTCCAGACCCATACTTGGTAGTCTTTTCTTCCCTGGCATCCAGGATTGTTCTCATAAGGTTCTGGATGGGTGTTTTACTTCCCAGTCTAAGATGGAACAAGTGAATTCTCTCTTACTCCTTGATCACATCCCTCCTATCTGCCATTCGGGGTGTGCATCTTAGTCCTTTCCTTTACTGAACTCTAATGCTTCACATTCTGGAAGCCCACCAGGACTCTGTCACCTAAGTGCTTTTTGTTGCCTGCTGAGTCCCTCCTCACCTGTCTCTGGCAGCTTTTTCCATCCTGCTTCAGAGAGCTGTCTATGTCCATGTCTCCCAATGGCCTTTTCTCAAAATCCACCTGTCTGATCACTTTTTCCCCACATTTCTACCCTTCTATCACGGTAGTCATTGCCTTAATCTTGGCTCTCTATTTTCAGCATTCAGTCTTAATGTATTTGTAAATAATGCACATTCACATTGATTAGGACTGTTTTCCTTCTTAATGTATATGTTGGTTTAATGCAGTACAGCATCCTGTTTACAGCATCCTATTACTGCAACCTTAGAGCGCATCCTGACTACAGGTAAATTGCTGACAGCATCTCCTGCTTGGATACTCTCTTGGCCAAGTCAGGAGTGGATATTGGGCCCAAGTGATACTATAGATCATGGTTGTTTTAGTCAATAAGTGAATTTTTTGGAAAAGAGCACCCGGTGATCTTTATTCCCTTATTATAATTGGTCGTAGTGACCAAGGCTTTAGGAGCTCAATATATGAAGCTGTTTTTATGGATTATTGGTGAGCCACTGTTGTAACACTTAATTCTGTGCCTTGCACTGTGAGAAGACTTGAATATGAAAGATACTTTAAAAAGTCATATGCAATCTTTTACAGACTTGCTCCAGTTGATAGCAGAGCAGCTCACATTGTCATCCAAGTTTCTACTAAAACCTGGTTGCCTTTGACATCTGGCCAGAGTGGCTTATTCCTTGGTTCATTTTGAGCCTCTATGGTCTTGTAGACCCATTGTGATGAGATGGCAAATACTCCCTGTCTCATCTGTCTCAACTCTGCCTTTTTTCTTTTTTTTTTCTTTGAATGGAGGGCTGGATAAAGGTGGGAGCTGATGTTAAGCATTCACTCCAGCCGCAAAGATGGCTTACGAAACACTGTTACTTGGCCACACGTTCCAAACTCAGGTTGCAGCTTACTGTCCCCATTGTCCTGCAAATGAACTCTTTGTGGGACAAAAGACTTTTATTAGTCCACGCCGTAATTTGTGTGACCCCACTTGTGTGATCCCACTAACAGTTTCTGAACATAATAAAAGGGACAGTGAGGTACAACTTGAGAGTGAGGGAAAGGCACAAGGCGGACTCCTGGCTGCTGAAGCCATTGCAGCTTCAAGTTAACCTCAGTACTGGTGGGGACTGGCCTGTTTTCTCTGGAGGGAGGGACTGACACTTCCTCAGAAGCCAAATTCCCAGCTTGTAAAGATTAGATATTTGTCATAATGTATTTAGAGGGGCTGACCAAATGGGGCATCCTGTGTGCAACGTACTATTTAAACGTGCAAGAAGAGCGTGCTCCTGCCCGGGGAGATTATGGTCTGAACTTGTCAAGGTGGAAGAAGGTGTTATTACTGGTGAGAAACGAAGATGCAGAGAAGCAGTCTGGCTTGTTTGTCCAAAGTCTGTGGCTGAGACAAAGATGGAAGTCAGAGCTCTGTGCTTTCTTGTTCAAGTGCTTTCATTCCCTTCATGAGCCTTTTTCAGGGTCTGATCAGTGGTTTGGAGGTACTTGCATCCTTCAAGTTTTTTATTATAAATGAACTTTGGACCTGCCTCTAGTCAGTGGCTGATTTCATGTGAATCAAGTGTCCTTTGCTGTGTATGGCCAGGGTCAGAAACACATGTGGAAATAAACCCATCAAATACAAATAGAACATGGATTAGACGTGGGCAGTAAAGGCAGAAGTTCAGACATAAATGAAAACTAGAATTTGAGAGACTCAGCATTTAGTTGAAGCTGTAGAACTCCTCCCTTCTGAGCTCCTGGTTTGCTCAGGCTGTTAGGCAGAGCATAGTCCCTTTGCATTGTGGTCGGAGGGCATATCTGAGGGTGGATTCATGCCCTTGTCCTGTGCTAGGCTACTTGCCTGAAATTTGTTCTTGCCTCAGATTAAATATTAGAAAAAGCTGAATAGGATTTTTTTTATTGCTTGGTGAGGTTTCATTGCAAATGTTCTAGGGCTGTGTGAGATATTCCAGAAAGTGTTTCCAAGCTTTTTGTATCCTGTTATGCCTTGGGGAATCCTTTCCAAAACCTTGTCCAGGATTGTTTTAAAGTAATCATAAGAGGGGCTCCACCCTGGAGCTGCACAGCGCCTGGTGTGTGCTGGGACTGAGGGGTTTATAGGAATGACATTGTGATCTCCACCCAATGTGTGCGTGTCCCAGTTTGCCTGGAAAACTGAAATTCATTTAGTCCAACGCTGACGTCCTGGTAACCTGTGGCATTGTTTTTGTGGCTGTTGTCCTGACAGCTTGGCTAATTGCATCCTATATAATAAAACTTATCCTTGTGGATCTGTTTTATTTGCTTGCTGATCCTCACTGGCACACTTGGACTAATGTGGTCCTATAGATTCTTTAGGGGCATTGTGTGGTTTTGAAGACAATTTGGTAATCATACATTTCTTTCACTTTTTCAACAGAACAAGAGGTGCTTCTCTCATGGGAGAGCTCCCTGTGGAAGGGCTGAAGGAAGCTCTTCCAGAGTCCATTTTGCTATGGTGGAGTAGGTCTTGAGGCAGAGGAAAATCCTTTTCTGTGCATAAAGTAGCAGGAAGTTCATGCATTTGAAACTAAAGGCCTACTTTAACACTGTATGTAATGAACTCTCAAAGGTGTTAAGTCCACTTAATTCCTATTGAAGTCATAGTAAATCCCATGAAACATGAAAGCTGGGCACAGTAGCACTATCTCAACTTTGTGACAGCAGAACTAACAACCAAAATAATTGTCTGCAGCCCACAGAGACTGTTTTTGGAATAACTGCTAGCAGTTACACTTTCAAAATGGCCTCAATCTACCTTTCCTGATTTTTCTCACAAGACTTCTGCCCGCTGTTCATTATACTTGAAAATTTGCTGGTCTATGCTGAGAAAGGATAACTTTTTCTGAAAGCACAGCCTGTCATTTTTAGCATTGTCACAAGGAGCTACTGTAAGAGAGTTGAGGGATTAGCACTCATCTTGAGCTTAGAGTTTCTCTAAGAAACCTTCTCTAAGGCAAACTTTATCTTTGCTGAGATCATCCCTTCTTTAGGAGCTGAATAATCGCCTTGTGCTTCTATCAAATTGGTGGCACAGTGAATGTGTAATGTAGCCAAAGTAATCCAATGTGATACAAGCCACGGCTTCAAATGGCAAATATTTTGATCATGACTTAAGGTCAAAGGTCTATAGTCAGTCCATCCATTGCTAGGGGCAGGATAGAATGAATAAATAAATGCTTTAACTGGTTTGGTGGCACAATAGAAATTGTGACACCTCTGGAGCACACTGTGATGACAAGTGTGCATCATCCTGCAGGGCTTTGGTTTTGCTGCACAGAAAGGACATCTTGCAGTGACCTGGCACTGCACTACACAAATGCGGTCCTTGGCACCATGGGTGTCAGGCCCATAGTGTGGTGGTCTTCAGCAGCAGGTTGGATTCTCTCAGGATGATGCTTCTCACTCTTACAAAAGCTCCCCACCTCTGACACATGAGCGTGTCTCTTTGGGGCTCCCATTTGGGGTTTTGTCTGGAAGTAACGACGTGGCTGTTCATTGTACCTTCTCACAGCATATTGTTGGATTTCTGCACGTGAACACAGCTGCTTGCTGCCTAAAGGCGTGTTCCTGAAAATATTTGTGCGCAGATTTTGATGCTTAGGGAGCATATGCTTCTTGGAGCTGTTTCTTTGGCTTTTGACAAAATCTCATATCCACTTCCTCCCCGTCTGTTTTGCTGTGCACGTCTTCTGCAACCATGCTGTGTGTCAGTTATTTCTTTGACTGTCTCAGTTGTGCACCCTGACTTCTCATTATAGGCTTAGCATAGATAGATGTAGCAGAGGAACCAAGCAACCACGCCTCCTTCTATGGCAGCACTGTTCCCAAAAAGATTTTTCTTTTATGATCTTCTGGCCACAGTATGCATGTTCAAAGCTGCAAAGTTCACAGTCTGTGCTTGCCCAATCCTCATGGCAAGGTTTGGGTAAAACTCTGCTGCGGGAAGTGAAATACTATGAAAAACTGAGTTTGGGAACATGTCAGCTGAAGTGATTTTTAAATTGAGTTAAAGCTTCAGGTTCCATCTTTAGATGAGGGACGAAGGAAAAACAAGCTCCTCTTCCCGGAGCTATACTGCAGAAAGGCTGTTGAGGAGATCTGCTCTTCTGAACTGCTACTCTGCAGCATCACTCCAAGCAAATTTCTGTCCGGTTTTAGAATTCAATAAATATTTGCTAGGGTTTAGGTTAAATGAAATAAAGAAAGAAAGGGGAAATTATATTCTCCACTTGTGACTGTAAGCATAATTTGAAAGGCCAGTGTGTGTGTGTGTGTGTGTATACACACAACCATCTACTACCACATTTGTGGAACCAAAGCCTAGGAGGAGGAGAGTGTCGCCTTCACACCCCTACCACCTTCAGCATACGCTGTTGTAAATACACTAGACAGCTACGGTGTGCAGTGAAGAATTTCAGATGATTCAGCTGGAACTAAGAGTAGCAGCATTCTACCAAACAGACCAATAACCTCCTCTGTGTACTTTAAAACATGGAACTTCTTAATGGAAAATATGCTCCAACACCTCACATGTTTATAGAACGCAGCGCAAATATATACTTTCTTTCATTGACACATCTCTCCCATAGTATTGCTTAAACACAGGGCAGTCAAGCCTTGCAACCCCTCTTCAGTGGCAGGTATTGCTAGTGCTGTTTTTCAGGAGGAAGCAGGGGAGCAGATGAGGTCAGGAGCTACCCCAGGGAGGCCTGGGGCAGGGGTGAGAACAGTATTCCAATCCCTTATTCCTAGCATTGCATTTAAACATAGACATCTTTTCACAAAGGATGATAAAGCTGCAGTTCTGATGAGCACACTTACAAAGGCTTTGCCACACAGGGATTATGGGCTTGGGTTCTTAGGAGGGCTAATTCCCCGGGGGCATTTCAACCTCCCATTGCTGCACTTCATGCTCGGTTGTGAAACTGGAGAGAAGCGTGGGCCTCCTCTGCACCAGGTGTTGCTTGGCTGAAGCAGATGAATAAACCACAACTTATCACTTATTAATCAGAAAGATTTAAAGTATTCAATGCTGCTGGAAAACAATATCTCCAGTGGGAATTCTTTATAACGTATGGTACTCTGTGGGCCATCTTTGTTTCTGTTGAGTCAGATTCAAGAAATGTAAGGAATTAAGGAGCTTTAGGTATGGGTACTGCATGGTTAGTTTATTGGGGGGGCTTGCTGACAGCATACATGCCTCAAATATAGATTTTTATTGTTTAAGCCAACAGAACCTCCTGGTGCGATTATTGCATTAGTTTGGAGTATACTAGTTGATAAAATACCCAACTGACAATGTTCATCATGAACCTTGTTAGCTCTCTTCTGCCTTCTGTATTTCTGTTCCATCCTTAGAAGGGAAAACATTATCTGCTTCCTGCTGATAGATGATTTTGGTCATTTTATGTAACGGGGGAGACAGAGAAAAGCTGAAGTTGGTGATGGAAGCACCATGAGTAAGCATCACTTTCTGACAAACGGTACAAAGTTGAGGTTAAAATGAGTTAGCGTCCTGCATCTTTTCTACAGCTACTTGTGCCATCAAACACTGAGCGGTAACAAGGACATAAATACTACACAGACCATTGTTTTGAGCCTGTTGAAGCCTTCTGTTTATTGTGTACCTGTTGGTGGTCTCACTATGAAGGGATTATCCCAGTGCCTCCATCAAAAAAGCAACTTATTCAGCAGAAGGATGACTCTATGAACATTATACTGGATACATTACACGCCTAGACCACAAAACTTGTGGAGATCAGGGTGCTGTTTGGAAATCCATATTTACACCTTTGCCAACTGGATATCAAATCCTGCCCTGGAGATCCTGTAATGGAAAGCCGGACTCAGATGTTGGGCAGGCTTTTCAAAGATGGCCAGACCCTGGAGCTTGCAGTAGGGAACAGATAAGGAAGTGGTGCCCATCTGTTTATATGAAGAAGGATTTTGTTTTTCTCTTCAAAATAGTTAAATATATATTTTGATTTCAAATGTATCATAATATTTGAAGAACTTCATTCTGTAAGATCAGCCCAATAAAACACTAAAAGAAACTCTCTAAGATCATACAAGTACCCATGTTATGGCTTCAGTTCCTATTAAAATTTTCTCTAACAGTGAGACAATAGCAATGACTGACTTTTTTTTTCAGTGCATCCTCAAGTGCTCAGCAGCCTGAGTCATTTCAGACTAGACAGCTACATTCCCTTAGGGATACTGGTTTACAGTCTCATTCTAGTAATGACTTTTCTAGCATCTACATTTGCAGGTGCAAAAGATCCTACAAATCCTTTAAGGTGCTCCTAAAATCTGAGATAAGATCCTGTAAATTACAGACAAAGCTTACAACTATTTTTGTAAGTTATGAACAAGACTGTGTAACCCTTCTCTACAAGGTCTAAATTGGGATTTAATATATTTTTGTTTGGGATTTAATATTTTTGTTTGGTACCAGCCATATAAAAACAAGCATGGTATTTGGTGTAGTGTTTTGTCTCAGCTGCCACTAGGTCTGTCCTCTAATAAACCACTGACACTATAAGGAAACATGTTTGTTATGCCTGCTAGATTTATTAAAGCTGCTTTTGATAGAGGCTATTCAGTACTGAATTTTCATTATTTTTCAGGCATAACACAAAAGGTATTTTGTGGACAAATGTTGACATTTGTTATGGGATGACAGGCTGAAGTAGTAGCTAGGTCTATAAAGATGGAGAGGAAGCTGGCAAATTTAGAAAACAATTTAGGCAATTAAAAGGCTTTGGTGTTTAGGAGCTTTTAGACAACTCAGTTGCATCTTCAGGTACCTAAATACCTTTATAACTCTCCTGTTTAACCCTGCGTAGTGCGACTGAGTGATAGCGTGTGTTCGCTGATGCAAGCTATGGCTGACTTGCTTACTTTGGGGAAATACTAGTCGTGTTTTAAATAAGCATAAACATAAAACTAAAATGAGACAATGTTTTAATAACAAGCTGTCACGGAAGTGCTAATGAAAACAATTATTAATGATTTGCATTATTAATGGAGGGAAATGTACAGTGTCTGTTTTTCAGCAGTAAGAACTGTAGAATTAGATGAATGTTCCTTTCTTTCCAAAGGGGAGAGTTACGTCTGCTCATCTGACAACTTCTTCAAGAAGGTGGAATACACCAAGAATGTCAATCCCAACTGGTCTGTCAATGTGAAGACATCTGCCAACCAGAAAGCGCCTCAGTCTCTGGCCAGCAGCAACAGTGCCCAGGCAAAGGAGAACAAAGATTTTGTGCGTCCGAAGCTGGTAACCATCATCCGCAGTGGGGTGAAGCCCCGGAAGGCAGTCCGTGTGCTCTTGAACAAGAAGACTGCTCACTCGTTTGAGCAAGTTCTCACCGATATCACTGAAGCTATAAAACTGGAGACAGGAGTGGTCAAAAAGCTGTATACCTTGGATGGGAAACAGGTAGGAGGTTTTACAGATGTTATGTCTTTTTCTTTCTCTTATCTTGAGGCTTTGCTGACTCAGAACAATTTTTTGAAGCCTAAAATTAAGCTGAGATGATCACTGCCATCTGTTCTCTTAGAAGTCAAACTTCTCATGCCAGTGGTTAAGTTACTAAATTTTCACTGATATTAATATCAAGTCAAGAATGTAGCCAACCGTCTGAGTGAAACAGATGCTCCGTCCTGCACGCCAGCGTGCAGTGCGTGTCTTCCGGACTAGCTAAATAAATAACATGGGGAGTTCGGCTCACAGCCACCAGTTGATTTGGCTCTGAGGTAATTGCAAGAACCATCAGGCTTTGGATTCACTAAGTAAAAATGTGGTGCTTGACTTTCCTCACCCTCAGATGAAGGCTTGCGGAGATAAACTAATTGACCCAAGCATGCTCTTCTGGCTAGCAGAGTAATTAGCAGGAAAAGCATGGGACTGTGTTGCATTTTCTTGACTAAATGCATGAAAGGATAACATGCAGAAAGGGATTTGGGTCTGAAATATTTAGTGGGTCATCATAATGTGCTTCATGTCTATGGTTTCCTGGAACTGAAGGGAACATCTGTCTCTTGTTAGCAGCTACACAGCAATAAGCCATTTCATATTGCTGTATCTATGAAAGCCCTTAAAGGAATGTGAAGGATAACTCCGGGGACTGGGAAGAGCTAAATTCTTCAAGGACAATTCTGAGCTTGATTTAACAGTTCTGTGTCTTCTATAGCTGACGGGTGGTCTTATTTTTGTCGCTATTTTTCTTGCTCCAAATTCTGGAGCGAGGCAGCACAGCTCTTCTGTGGGGGTTGGATGCTGACTATTCTAGGGATTGGTGCCATGGCTTTAAATTAACTCCCTTTCCTATCTCTGGAGAAAATTATTCCAGTACTGGCTCCTGAGAAACCATGCCAACCCTAGGCAATGTGTCCAACTAACGTGCAGACTTTACATATGAAAATGTTCATGCTCCCAACCTCAAATATAGGCTTATGAAGTCTCCTGCACAGTTGAGGTGCAGTGTCTGGCAGCTGAAAGTAGCATATGACTCTAACCTGCCTGATATTCTTGCTTTGTCCCAACCTCTGTATCCTGTACATTAGTGGCTGCTTCTGGCTTCAGAAATACGAAAATCTCATCTGCCTGTCAAAGCTCTTCTTCCCACTTATCTCAACTCAGCACTTTTCCTTCATAAGAGGCATAGTTTATGCATGAGTGGGTGACTTTCCATCTAGACTGTCCATAGATGTAGTAGCATGCTGTAGATAAGCAGTCATACAGGGAGTGATGTACTGGAAACCTTTGAGAGGAAGGAGAGTCAAATGATCTGTACTCGCTAAGGAAATCATACATGAGGACAGGACCACATGTTTTGAATCACAGCAGCTTTACAAAGTATTTAATAGATGGATCTGGCCTGAAAGCAGCTGCCTACTCATGCTGACACACAGAGTCCTGTTGCTCTCGCAGTTGTGAATGAGGATCTTAATCTGAACCTGTAAATTGCCACAGTTCTTTGAGAACAGTCAGCATTTTGGAGGTGAGATGTTGCTGTGGATGGTGTGCAGAAACAGAGATGTCCCGTGAGCTTCCATCAAACTGTTCCCTTCTCCATCTCTTAGCTTGTTACAGGAGTAAGTGGTGTTTCCCCCCAACCTCTGACTGGGGAGCAGGACCAAATCAGACTAAAAGTGAACTGAGCTTGGTGGCCTGGTGACTGGACCAGCCTGTGAAATGGTGTTAATTCCTGAGTGGGGGTTTGGGAAATGCTGCTTGCTCTCAAGTTACAGATTGCCTGGAGTAGTGCTGCTTAGGGGGTACAATCTGCTGTTGGAGTGGCTGCCTTGCATGGGGCTACGGCTGAGCCAGGGGAACAAAGATCGATGGAATTTAGCAGTTCCTGATGCAAACTGCTGTCCGTAGCAGAAACCACACCATAGGTGACTCTTCTTGAATCAGAAAATAAAAGGCCATCTTGTTTTCCTCGTGTCGGGCTCTGATAGCTGTACAGTGACTGGTGCCTTAATTCAGCACTCTTTCGACTGGGGCAACCTGATAACTTCACCATCAGTTTTTGTTGCAGAAATGTGATTTCAATGAAGTCTGTGTAAAGGTATCACATTTAGCTTGTTTTGCTGGGTCTGTAATTCACCATTTTATGAAATGTGATATTTCATAGTGTGTTCAAGGCACCATGTGGAGTTTCACTGCATGCAGATGCACCCACAGCATTGCAGTTATTGAAAAGAGTGAGATTTTGTGATTTGACGATGACGGAATGTTTGGTATTTGTTTGTGGCATTAATTACTGTTGAAGCTTCCTGAAGAGCAAACTTGGTTCACCAAGGCTTTGTTTTTGTTGGCAGGTTTCCTTCAATATTTGTTTTTTGAATCTAAGTTAATTTAAAATTTTCCACCTATGTGTGTTCTTAGTGTTGAAATCAGAGCTGGAAGCTTCTGCTCTAGGTGCAGTGTTTGCTGTTACCGTTTCCATGACACAATACTCTGACCTTCTGACACAATATTAGAGGGTTTTGCATGTCTGATTCTGACATTAGAAAGAGATTCTTGAATGCCTAAGTCTGACAAACAGTACTTTATTTTCAGAAGAAAATATTCATGGAAAAACGCAAGCTGCTCAAAGCTGAAATACTGACAAGAATCCTGACAGTCTGTCTCTGTGAGTGTCATCAGAGGCACGTTACTCCCTCTGTTGTGAGATGATAAAATTTACAAAAGGAATGTACAAAGGAAAATCATCCTTTCTCAGTCCATGAGCTGTAACTTAATGAGGGGAGATGATTATTTTATTTATAGGCATTTCCATGGTGCTCATCAGTAGAGTAATCAAGATGCTTTAGAAGTAGACAGTGGTGGCAATGATAGTGGTGTGCAAATAATTACATTTCTATGCACTGAGGACCTGCTGCATTTGGAGTGAGAAAGCAGTTAATTGAGAGCTGGATGGGGGTGTTGGAATAAATGGAACACTCAAAACAACAGTGAGGTTAGGGTTTTTGAAGGAAATTTCCTTTTATATCTTGGGATGTCTGTAGAAATATGGCCTTTTGAAACTGCTAAATTAGCATCTCATGTTTAAATAGCTTATTTAACTTGGTCTTGCACATATTTCTAATGTCTTGTGCCTTGCCTGGCTGTGCACAAGCTCCTTCCTACCTCTTGATGGACACCCCAGAAGTCAAAAGGGGTTTCAAATTGTCCAAAAATGGGTCGTGACAGAGAATCACTGTAGAAATTTTAACTTTTCATGGCCGTATAGGAAATACTATAGGTCAAAGAATTCAATGCATTAAACAAATACTATAGTCAATGAGATTCAGCACTTAGCTTCGTGCCAACTGCTGTTGTGTTGAGATGTGTAATGGATATAATTAATATGTACATATGCAGGATGGAATTTTGTCTGATCTGTGGATTGTATTGAGAAACAGTAGTGTTGGTAGATTCTTTCTCTTTTTTTAAA
Source organism: Coracias cyanogaster (assembly GCA_033124195.1). NCBI lineage: Eukaryota > Metazoa > Chordata > Aves > Coraciiformes > Coraciidae > Coracias > Coracias cyanogaster. The sequence goes on along the minus strand of JAVSBS010027026.1, from coordinate 79,667 downwards.
CTCTTATTTATATCCAGTGTCCCAAATACGCCTAGATTCCTGGGACCACTGGCTACTTTATAAATGCATGATGACAGTTTCTGCCTCATGTTGTTAATAAACCAAATTAGAAAACTGAATTTGAGACCGTGGATGAAGTTGCGTTCAGATACTTTGAATGCATGAGTCTGAACTAGACTTTGCTAATGTTGTAGAGATTTACTATCCTTTTTGTGCTTGAGCTTCTTTCACACCATGGTATACAATAGTAGGTGGTTTTCTGGAAATGAGGAGACTTGTTTCATCACTGCCAGCCCATCTTCTGCTTTCTGCACTTTGCTTTGCAAGTGGTGTCTGTCTGAGTTCACTCCTGCTTTTAAGAAGTGACCTGGAAAAGCTAATGTCTTCTGTACATACTGAGCTTCTCTTTTCCTGCACTGTCTTGTATTCCAAAGTCTGTGAGTTGTTCAGCAAGTATATGGAGAGATGTAGTAACAAAAACCAGTCCCTTTTTTTTGACTGGCTGAGTGGGCGATACACTGGAGTCACCAGAAATTCATCAGGCATGTTCAGTTGTACTGCAGCATTAAGATATTTCCTGTGGTATAGAATCCCTTCTCCTTTTTCTCCAGCTGATGGATTGCCATGTCTTAACTAAATGCCTCATTCTATGACCCATCAATTAGCATCACCAAATAAGCAGAATAAGGTGCTGTTCAGAGCGGGGGAAAATGTGTATGCTTCAGTTCCACATAGATACAGATATTCTGGCCAACAAGCAGGGAACTGAATGGGTTTTTAGCCATAGTAACATGCAGTGATCTCTTCCAGACTTTGAAATCTTCAAGCCCAGGGAGAAGTCACCCATACACTATTCATTGGCTTTTACCTAGCCCAGACAAAGTGCTCCTGTTCCATCTGAGCGTTAGCTGTCTCAGATGAAATTACATAAATTCTTCATATGTCAGGGCATCTGTGACTGCTCCCGAAAGCATTTCTAGTCTTAATAAAATGGTCCCCTCTAGCAGTCCTTGCTTTGATAAGGATTTCATGTGGCAGGTGATGCGTGAAGTTCATCTTTCTGTTTGCAAGGCTGATGCAAAAGCCTAGAAGGCCAGCCCACCTCTCCTGTCCAGTGAAGAAGTTGCCATTTCATTTTAGATGACTTGCACTGAGGAAGGGCAGCAGCTGCAGAGACAGAAGCAGGGTGACTAAGCTCACAACAGGTTAAAGGCTGGGACTGTGGGCTCAAAGCCAACAGACTGGTTGATAAGGCAGCTCCTAGTATGGCACTGCTGGTAAAATGCCTCCTTAGATGCACCCATACAAGTCGCACTGGAGAAACCAACCAAACTTTGGAGCCGCTGCACTGATTCTAAGCTGGTATTTGAAAACAAACTAGTATAAATTTCATTGCTGAAGATTCAGTGCTTGCAGTGGACCAACTCTGCCAGGGTAGTGTCTCTCTATTGATACAATTTCATTAATATAATCAATATGACATAGAAAAAGATTTGTACCAAAATATACATATACCTCCAACAACTGTAATCTGTAATTGATGCTCAAGAAGAACTCAAACACCTCCATGGCATACCTTGGAATATCTGCATTGCTGAAAGATCAGAGGGAAAATATTCCCTGTAGAGCCCTGGGGATAGTTAATTTACACCCTGAGGCACGAGGTTCAAGGTTACAAAGCAAGCAAATTGGGTTGTGTTATTACACATGTTGAGGGTAGTGTGTCAGAAACGCCTCGTCCTTCTGAGACTTTGCAATCGACTGCTCTTTTGGGTACTGAAAAACTGAGTTCAAGTAGCCCCAGCACAAAGCAGCTTCATGCACTCGTGTAAAGCCGGGGTGTAAGCCCCAGAGCAAGTGGAAGAGCAGGAGATGGGTGCAAGTGTTTTGTACCCTGCCTCCTGCAAAAGGCTCTGCAGCAGCCGGTGCTAATAAGGGGAGGTGAGTCCCATCTTCCCTTCCTGCTGCGTAAAGCTGTAACAATAAAACTGTATCTGTTTTGCATCTTTTTCTCAGTCCTTTCATGCCAGTGCTTCTTGTTAACTGCTGAGATTTGGCAGGCCTTGCATAAATCTCCCATTTCGGTACCGAGAGGACAGGTCTCGATCTCAAGCCCTAGCAGAGGAATTGTGCAAGCAGGTTCTTTGCCCATAGCCGCCTCCCCCAATAGATTGCTCAGGGTGAAGATTAACTCCCAGCCTAGCTCCTCATTGCTTTTGCAGACTACTCTGACTTAGGGTGTTTGCATGAGGTTATTCTGTCTAACAACCATGTGTCATGCAAGGAGGTTTAGTAATAATGTATGGACTGAAGAACTTCTGAACCCAAGTCACTTACACCGCCAGACAACACAGCCTAGTTCTCTATCTTTAGGGAGCTCTTAGTCTAAGCTGGAAATTCAGCATTGCCTGGTTCATGATATGACTAGACACTAACACAGACAAAACCAATTAGTCCTCAGGTATCCCTTAAGGATTTTATTATTCGCTAGAATGAATAAGCCAAGCTTCCATGAATGTGTATCTAAGTACTTAGGATAAAATATTCAGAAGACTTTCTGAGATGTTATTCAGAAACTTTATGCTTATTAATTTATGTTTACTTAGGTCTGTGGGCCACAGAATCTGAGTGAAAAGGGGTCTGTCTGGAGCACTGCAGCTCCCAATTCCTGTGCTTATGAAAGCAGAAGCAGTCTGATCTCAGCAGCTAAAATCGTGATCAAATCTGCTCTCCTGTTGGCATTGAGACTGACCTGGCTGCCATCAGTGTGGTCTCCAGCCAGCTCCCCAAGGCGTATGCAGAGCAAGGGGAGACGGCAGAGGAGACCATCATCTTGCAGACTGTGGTGGGTGTTTGGCCATTGCTTTGCCTCAGCCTCAGGTTCTGAAGGAGGTGTTGTGCTCCCACCTGCCATCCAGAAAGGCTTTGGTGCAGTGTATTCATTGGCATTTTATGCAAATATTGGCTAAAGCTGTGGTGGATCTGCTGTCTTCTTAAGACAGTGAGGCTCCAAGTCTAGAAGCAGGCTCCAGAGTTGCACTGCTGCTTGCTGAAAATTGATGATTTTCTAGAAACACCAAGCCTTGCTAGTAGACACGTACTGACCAGCATCCACAGGAACACCTGCTACTTGTGTCACAGATGGCAGGCTGTCAAAATTATTGAAAGATGCAGTCAGACATGACCTGGTGACCTAGAAGTACGTGGCCCCTATTACTGAATCCTGGTGCTATTCACACCCCAAAAGAGACGTATGCTAAAAATTCAATCCTCACCAGCATCTTTATTTTGGCAGTTCTTTTTGTCATACAGGGTGACATATTCCCTTTTCACTCTGAATCCCAGGAGAGAAGAGGATTATTCACTGTAGAGCCAGGGGGTTTATCTAGGAATAAATGGGCTGAAAATGAGCAAAGAAATTAGGCTGAATCTCAGGAGCTGTGACAGGCCAAGAAAGCCTTGTAGGTTTTTTCCATTGCTAGTTTGTATTGTCAGATGAAACTACATTTCTGATTCCTTTTTGGTGCTCAAGTAGAACTCCCACCAGTGTGAATAGGAGTCCCTCCTGCTCTGAGAGGGAGCAGGTTACGCTGAATAGATTCTGAGCAAGCATCTGCTCCATGTGTGGACTCTAGTAAATGCCATATTTCTTTTGATCATGTACAATAAACAGATATCTGTAGTTTCCCTGTTTGTAATGGGGAAATGTCTTGCTTAGTCTGGTGCACCAGGGTCCTTAGTGCCTTAGGCTGCGAGTGGCATCACATGTGGTAGGTTTGCTCACAAGTCCCTACCTGCAGTAGCTCACAGAGTGTGAATACTCCTGACTTCACCCAGCGTGAGACACCTTGAGAATCTGATGGTGGTTGGTGCCATAGTCCCCATCTTGTTGCAAGTCCTACCTCTTCTTCTCATCTACTTGAAACTGCTTCTTCACTTTTCAGCTCTTACCGGCCTTTGATCAAAAGGCTGTTTTCACTTAATAGCACTAAGCTATGACCCAGCTCATACTCACCCTTTTCTTCAGGAAGAGCCTGCACTAGTTGTGGGTGAAGGCAAATGGCCTAAAAACCGAGGTTGGTCAGATATAGCATGATAGAGCTATCATCCAGCACAACAGTATCTCCTTGTCCCTGAAGCTGCATGCAGAACCAAAGCAGTGATGATTCTTTTATTCTTCTGTAGTATGTGCATCTTGATGGAGCTTAAGTGTCAAGGAAATTAATCCATGTTGCAAAGGGCATAGATTGAGCCTGAGAGGTTGTCAAAAGCCTCCTTATCTTGTCTTTGAACGTGAAGCCAGTGTTGTGCAAAGGTCTCTGTATGGGACAGCGAGGGAAGGAGCAATAGCTTTGCTCGTGTGCAGAAGATAACATCTTCCATCCATCCTCAGGTCTGGCAGGGATGACAAAAGATATTGGCACAAAAATGTGTGTAATAAAAGTACACCTAAAGTTGTTGAGGAGAAAAAAAATGTTGGATCCAATCCATGCAGCTTTTCAGAATTGGCTAAGGCAGCCCAGCACATGTGGGGAAGCGCAAAGACAAGCCGTGAAAGCTGAGGGCTATTCCAGCTTGTGTCAGGGCTTCTCTGGCTGCTGCAAATTGATTAGCATACAGAGCTGGAACTGCAGGCCTGCTCCTGGAGATTGGCTTAGCTCTGAATTCAGACTGAATAGGGAAAAATATGCAGGGCTAATAACCGGAGCATTTCCTGCTCTGAGCCACGAGACACACCCTCTCCCCCATGAACCTACAGCCAGGCCTCTCTGAATTAACGGACATAGCTCTAGCTTCATAGTTAACAGCAAGCAGGGTATCTACTAGTATATGCATGTGTATCTATCTCTATAAACACATTTTACTAAGTATTGCAGGACACAACTTGCTGTCTCAGCAACCAAAACTCTCCCTTTAGCTAAAAGATCCCAGGGACTGCTGAGCTCTGACAGTGATATCCTTGAGTCGTGTTATTGGGTTTTTTTCTTCCCTTCCTCTAATAAGCCAAACGCATTTTACTGGACTCTTGTAACTGCACTCTGAAAATGTTTGACAGTTTCAAATTATTCTCTGAGATAAATGCAAGTTTCATTGTCATCAACAGTTTTTATGTTATCCACATAACTTAGAATAAATAGGAAATTGGCATGTATTTGCTTGTGGTGATTTTTCTCTCATCTTTTTTCCATCTTGAAAAATACTTCAGATGAAGGATTTTATTTCAACTAGAGTGGGTGTAAGATATAGCCTGCTTTTTACTAATTCTTTTTTATTTCTTTCCCCAAGTGGGGGACTTAGTTATGAACAAAATGGACAAAAACCAGACATGGGGAAGATGAGATAATACGCGCCATTCATTAGAAGGATTTTTCCAGGGGATTTTGTTTCAGTCAGAATTGGCGTGAGAGGTCAGTCCTTCCAGTCCTCCAGGTCTGAGCTCTGTTATCTGGAGGACAATGAACACAACCAGCTTTATTGGCTCCACAGGAATAATTACACAGCCAGGGAGCCTGCAGGGCAGCCGGCGAGAGCAGGACTCTGGGCTCCTTCCTCGCTCCCCTGCCCTCACCATCTGCTCTGTGCTGCTTATCTGGCACTCGGTCCCCTGTGCCTGCCAGGGCCCACAGCTCGGGTTCTGCTGCTGCCTTGCTGTGGACATCGCTCCCTGGTTGTGACGGACCTCTTGAAGCCACCATGTGAAACACCTAGCCATGCTAAGTGCTACTAGGAGAACAGCTTCTGGCTACAGCTGTCTGTCTTCTATTTGGGTTCTCTGAACAGGAAAGAATAATTGGGTTAGGAAAGCATCTTGTGGTGCGTGCATGCTTCTGTGAAAGAAGCATTTCTTCAAGCTATTACTGTACCCCTGCACTCTTGACATCATCTCTTGTGCCCTTCCTCACTCCCTTGTGTCCATAATATTGCTGAAAGAGGAACAGAGAGGCTGGGAATGGTGGCTAATGGATGTACCTGTTCTCCTCTGTTTGTCTGGGGGTGAAAATACAATAGAAAACAACTCAGCTTCTGTACTAGATAAATCAACTGGAAGTTAAAACTGTGAAATGCCCAACATGGCTTAGGATATGAATAAATGTAACTTCTGCAAGAAAGACCTTCATCTTGAAGATCTATTAGTATAGAATGAAGAAATAAAATTATGGATGGGGGAGAGCCAGTGGATATTTGGACTTCAAAATTCATGAGGAAAGATCCTTCAAGAACTTAAGGAACCTGAAGTAGTGATAAGAAGGGAAAATACAGAAGGGAAACAGGTATAGAAGAAACTAGGGTGGAAATAACTTTTTATCAGAGTGAAAATTAAGTATCAAGCCACAAGTGGTGTTTCTTGTCCTCTTGAGTGATGGGGAGGTGGAAGTACTTGAAGATGATGAAAGAATTACTGTAATAAAGCTGGGAGACAAGTTAGAGGCTTACTGAGATGAACAGGCAATGTAATGGAGGATCATAAGTGCAAAGTAGCACACACTGGTAAAAATTACTCATCTCTTAAATTAAAAATAACTATTCTGCAGATAGGATTGGTCTTGATGAGGCAGCCTAGTAAAGAATATCTTAGCACAGAATTGAAACATGCTAAAGCATATGGTACGCATTCAAAATTCAGATGGAAAGGAACAGCTTTTTAAAATATTGCTGCGTTCCATTTACCCTTCCACTTCACCTCTCCACATTCACATATGTGCCTCAGAATTTGGAAGTAAATTAGAAGTTTCTCCAGTGACTGTGCTGCCCTGCAGTCCTCTGCAACTCTCCCATCCCCTCTTGAAGCAGCTGGAAGGGGTGGGGTAGCTCATGCAGGGGCTTGGTAACCCCTTTGTTAATGCAGCATGTTATAACTGGGACTTTGGTGAAACACTGAGTAGGTTACAAATGGTCAGGGTGTGTATACTATGGGGTGTTTAGTGCTAAATCACCAGGGTTTACGTGGCTCTCTAAGGCTGATAAGTCTTGGTAGGGATTTGTGCCTGCCAGTATGAAACTGGGAGCTTGCCTGTGGCTGGGGTATTGAGACGGGCTGGCACCCAGTAAGTTAACTTCCTTCAGAGGTCCGAGGTGTCTAGTTATGCAAAGGTGTTGAGAGAAGCTATAGCTGTAGGTCTATAGATGGGGAATAGTCTAACTTTCCACAGACAGGTGATACGTGCCATCCCAGTGCATGGTGGAGCATTAGAAATGGGTTTGTCCAGACTGTGTGGAGTGATTCTACCCTTTACAGAAGGGGCACAAAACCTAGTGCTTGTAAAAGTCTTGCTCTTTACATGTTATGTACCTGTCCATTCTTCAGTCAGATGTGTTGTATGGCTGTTAACTCAGGATTTGTAATGTCTGCCAACCACTTCTTTGATACATCTGAATTTGCACTGTCTGTATATCTACAAAATAGCGTCATGGGAGCAGCGAGAATAATGATGCCCTCCACCCTTCTTCCACACTACTTAGTATTTAAACAAGCTTGTGAAGTATTTTAATAATAGAAATAAACAAACAAACAAAAAAAGCAGTGCAGCCATTTCAACTTTGTCAAGAAGTTTAAACCTAGCAGGGAAATGCTGAGAAGCAAAAAATCTGTTTGAAACCTTAAAACTGAGCAGCCTTCCACCATGGAGCTCAGCTCCCCAGAAAGGCAGTAAGAAGACTAAACTTCCCTTTCTCAAATCTGCACGTATCAGGAACCTTATCAACTGCTGGCAGGCTGCAGGATTACATGTAAATTAAGTGTATCAAAGAGTCGAGTTAGATAGCCAATATTAGGAGCTAAGAATGTCATTCTTGGCTACTTGAAAGCCCTTCATAATGGATTAGAAACAAGAACTTACATCTCTTAATACCAGCTGAAAACTGAGGCATCTTTTTGCTTCTAGTGAATTTTAATACTTTGGGAGTAAATGGTGCTGGGGATTTCCTTCATTTTAGACAACTGTAGACATGGAGGGTTGCAAAATGATGCGTACGTTTCACAATCAAAATGAAAGCCATAAGACTGGCTGAATTTTGTATAAGAGTCTCCATAGAGTTGCTGGCGAATGTTATTTTTAGCCCTGTGAAGAAACAGAGATCTTTACAATCTTGGCATTTCTTGCAGTTTTAAAATGGAGATCAGCTTTTGAAATGCCTGCTTTTCCTTGAATTTTTATCCATAGCATGACCTTCCTCATACAATTTTTGCACCACTTTCTGCAGCAGGTAGCGATTTAATGCCAAACAGTGCAGAACTGCTCCACTTTACACTGTTTCCACAGAATGTGTTTTCTTCCAGAAAATAGATGCTGGGGGGGAAAAAAAAAAAAAAGCCACCTGATCCTGACATTTATTGTTTGGGTTGTTTCCAGTTGCAGGTGTGAAGTGCTCAATTTAGTATTAAATGTAGAAAAGTGCAGGAAAAATAAAGTTGGTCCAAAGCAGATACACTGAGCACTAATTTAGAGATCTTGTAACTTTTAATACCAGTGAAAGACAACTTGTGGGTTTTCTTTATTCTAAGCATAGCTCACCAAAGACTGTCTTTCTCTCAAAAGCAGGAGATATTGCTACAGGAATCATCTAGTGTCACAGACAAGAGGCAGTGTGCTTCAGGTGCTCAAGCAGCAAGAGTAGATCGGGATGCTCCTGCCATCAGTCCTAGATTCAGCTGCTGCGAGTGAGCTGGGTTCAGGCAATGAATTCGGTGTTTTCAGACAGGCGTGCCTTGACAGGTTTAAACTCAGAGGGAGGCTGAAATGAGTTTGTCAATTTGTCTCTAATCTTCAAGTTTGAAAAGTTTTCACACATCTTTGTCTTAGCTGTTTTTTTGGTAAAGCAGAAGATGACTCATTTGTAAGACTTATTTGTACTGCGGAGAGCTGGAGGGATGATCATGGCCAGGGTTCCTCAACCCTTTTTTTGTTTGTTTTTCAAAGGGTTTCCTAGATTCTGTAGGAAGAATGTCTATCTACCCATTTCTAACAGCAAACATTGCTACACCCATCAGTAAAAGAGCACGGCTCAAATGTTCATCTCTCTCTGCATTTTTTCCCCCTCCAATTTTATTCATTCCCTGCTTGAGCGCATGGGGATTTGCCTGTTTGCTTTGCTTTCCTTGCCATATTGTTTCAATTATCAGACAATCTTTTTTCACCTCCATTTGACTTACATGTGGGTTTAACTTACAACCGGGACAATACAGTCATTCTGGCAGCTGTATTGTGGGCCACCTTCTGCTGCTTTTTTGGACCACCAGTGAAGACTGGTGAAGAACACTGTCTCAATAGCATCATAACAGACTGAATCCCTCTTCTTTTGATTGCATGCAGATATCACGTACAGGATACCTGGGTTTAGCGCTCCAAGGGCCTGGCCTCTAAACCAAAATAAGCACCCGGGTTCTGCCCCCTCAGCGGGTGAGATCCATTGAGGGTGATCTCTTCTTGTATCTGGTGCCATATTTAGGCAGGAGACAAAGCAGAGATTGATTCAGTCCCAACCTTCACATGTGCTTCCTTTCCATAAGTCATGCTTCCACTTCTTTTTTGTAGTCTGGCAGCTGCAAGGGCTGGTTGCTTGGTGACGCTCTCAGCAGCACAAAGAGCTCTCAGCTGGGAGGCCAGGTCTGTCGGCCACAAACAGCTGGGATAATTTTATTTGTCTTTCTCTTGTTCTCGATAATTGCAGGGAGCTGAATCAAAGTCAACATAATAGAGAAGAGAGCACCAGCAGATACTATTTATGGCTTCTTTAATACCCACCTTTTTCTCCCTGAGTCAGAGAAGTGACAGTTGTGTGCCAGAAGTGGCCTGTTATTTCAGAAATGCAGGAATAAAATTAAAAGGCATGATTTCCACTTCTGGTTCAGGCAGGTTCGTACCAGGTCCCATATAAAAGCAACATGTGAGCCTGGGGTTTGGATTCGTGAATCATTGTTCTTTATCCAGTGTGTGACTGCTGGCCTGTTCATTCTCTAATAATAATATGCTGTGCAGGTCATGTCTATGAAATAGCTGTTAATGGCTTCACCTCAGAAGGATACACCTCTGCTCAGGTTTTATGCAAGATGAAAACAACTCATAACTTCAGAGGTAAAAGCACTGGGATTTAATGATCTGGGCACAGGCCTGGGTTTTATGAACTCCTGGTTTCTCACTTCTGCTCCTACGCTATTTGATGTCTCAGCTGATTTCCACTTGGGGTCAGACAGGCTGGACATAGGCACAACAAGGTACAGTGGAAACAGTGACTGGGGACGTCAGTGCTGCTCGGCTTGCACTTCTGGAGTAGCCAAACTTCTCAAGGTAGTGCCAGCATCAGTCACATTTGGGTCTTGGTGCTACCTAGTGCTGAGCACGCCAGCTCAGATGCAGGAAAGCATTTAAGCATGTGACTAGGTCCCTCAAGTCAGCGTGTGTGGAGGTGCTTCGTGGAGTGAGGAGCAGCATTAAGCACTAAGAGAGGACAGGCAAGGAAACTGGCCCTGCCTGAAGCTGCTCAACTCTATTAATAGTATTGCATTTAATAGTGAGTGGTGACTACGTTCCTAAATTACTGAAGCTGTAAGCTCTGCTTTTGCAGGACTTTTTTCTTATTTCAGGTATAAATCTTAATATATCTATTGTACTCAGTTGCGATTTTATGCTTTTGGGTAGTTTAATTATGCAAAGTGCTAAGGAATAGCCAAAGAAGTAAACCCTAACACTAAATATTTACAATTCACTGATGAAACGCATGCATGAGGTACCCAGAAGTAAAACTACCTCTTGAGGTTTGGGCCACTCTGTTCCTAGGGCTAAAGTCAAGGGAGATCACGGAATGTGAACTGGAGTGGAAACACACCTGCCTAACACAGCGCTGGATCCAGCACGCAGAGCAGCTGAGGGAACAGACTGAGCTGCTGTGATCTGATGGCGAGGCTGAGGACTCTGAATTTTAGTGCCTCACGTTCATGAGCCGTAACAGCAGGTGTTAGAGGAGACATTCTGGGGTTTTGGACCTTTTTTTGGTGCCCACATATCTGCACAGGGCCTTACCATAGGAACTTTTTCAGTCAAGAGACAGAAGCCCAGGTACTTCTTTGTTATAAAACACATGCTTGAGCCATAGTCTCTTTTTTGATCTGAAAACATTTTGTCACTCTAATCCAGGTACTTAAGGCATAGTTTTCATCCCTGAGCTGCTGCTTCCCAGATATTTTTGTATGCATGGTATTTATACAGATTTTGCTGATTCCAAATCTAACAGGCTTTCTCATCAATTACTTTCCAATTTACTCCTTCAGCTATAGCTATCAGGACAATAATCAGGGCAATCGAGTAGCTCTTGCTTTAGGGTTTAGAGTGATCACTGAAAGGATCAAGAAGGCATTGGCCTCTCCAAGCAGCACTGGGCAAATAGATGTCAGTGCTTTTGGGAAGGAGCTTCCCTCTGTTCTGAAATAACAGCTATTAGCCCCTCACTGAGGCTGCGCATCAGCCTGGTACCCCTGATCTGATCCTCTGTGTCAAATCCGTATGTAAATGCCACAGCCTAATCCCCTTGCCCTAATAGGAATTTCACACCTTAATCCTCACTGTGTTCAGGGGCAAAGACGTTCCTACCAGGCAGTTTGACAAATGCATTCTATTTTGAGAAAAATCACTGTATATAAGTTTGTGGCAATAGGGACACTGTAGCCTCTGATTTGTAAGGAAGACTGAAGCATGTCACTAATAAAAGTGAGGGGATTATGTTTCTAAATTGTCAGTGGATTTCAGAGGATTTGCCACACCAAATGAGACCATTAGCCTACCAAGTCCTTCGTTTTGCCCCAGGCCCTGGCCAGCTCTTTTTGATTTAGCTGGAAATGCTCCCTGGGCAATATAACTGAGTCTATAGGAGGGGGAGGAAAAGGATTCCCTGCTGACCCCTGCAGCGATCCAGGTTATGCCTTGCAGCTTGGCAGTGCTCATTGGGTGCTGGGCTTCCACTGCTCGAGCTGGAAGAAGCGTCCATCAGTGCGTGTGGTGTCATGCTGAATAAACCTGTGATTACATCATTATGTAACCTCAAAGAAGTATTAAAAATGCTGAATTATAGCACACAGGGGGACCTGAGCAGTGCCTTGAACTCATCTTTCTCTCTATAGATACGTATTAATCTCTCAGTCATGGATACTTATTTCTTACCTATCTGCAGACCCTCATCCAGAGCTCACTGAAGTCTATGGAAGACTTCCACAGGCCATGACCTCCCTCTAACGGTCCAGTGTATTCAGGGCCTTCCCAAAGGGGAACACCAGCACTGTTCCTGAATTGCCACCTCTGTAAAGAAGGATGCACGGTGTATTTCACATCGCAGCTGAGAAGCAACAGCACACAGAGAGGCTCCTTTTCGCAGACTCAGGGGGATGTATGTGTGTGTCTCTTGTGCTCCTGGTTGTGAAGATAATTGTGAGCGCACATCACGCCCCTGGACGTGCTGTTATTAAGCATCATTCCCCCAGTCTGTTTGCCTCTTCGTGCACACACAGGCAGGGTGGATCTTAATCAGCTGCGGATTAACCACTAACACAGAACACAATGTGTGCACAGCTTTATAAGCAACAGTGGTTAGCTGGCCATTTGGAAGAAATCTGTGTACATGTGTCCTGCTATTTCCATTGCCAAAGCTTTTCCAAACCAGCCTTTTGTTTTAGTTTATTTCTCACTGCAGAAGCTTGTTATTCTATGCCCTGCTCTCTTGTTGCAGCTCCAGTCGCTCCTGGCTGCTCTTTGTTTGCCCTGCTGTTACTAGACGCTTCAGTTTGGACTTGCCTCTCACCAGTGCACGAATGAGGCTCTTCAACAGTCAGGCCTTTATATCTATTCTCTGCAGAGTCCATTCGCCTAATGCAACTCTTGGAGCATTTGCATCCAAAATGCCAGCGCGCTGAGTCAAATCTGCTACTACACAAGAGAGTCTGCACAAACTAAGCCTTCATCTCTTTTTTTTTCCCCAGGCCAGCTGGCTGTGGAAAGTTTCCTTCTCTGTAACTCTAAATACTTGTGTCGTTTTTAATCAAATTTGACTGTAGCTGAAGCGTTTGTGGCTTTTCCTTAGGAATGATATCACTGTCCCAGCTAGCTCCTGTGGAGCAGGGACTGGAAAATCTACTTTTTGATAAACTATAATTTAAGAATCAGCAATGTCTGATGTAGCAAGAAATGCAGTTTTGGAGGGGAAACTGTTACCCGGTCATCTAAATGCTTCTGTCATTTAGAATAAACCTATCTGTAACAACAAAGGTCACAGCATCCCCAAGAGCTACTTTGTACTTTTTTTTTTTTTACTCATTTCTAGCATGGAGTTAGTGATCTGTGTGCCTTCAGCCTCGCAGAAGGGCTGTGCCCTCACGTGGATGTCCCTGTCCTGGCTGGGTTCGGTTGGTGACATTGAGGAACCCTTGAGAATTCCAGAAGAAGCTGTGGCAATTGTCAAGTCTCTGTGTGGATCTCCTGCAAATGCAGCCTTTCTGGGGTTTTTCAAATGGTTTTGATAATTGCATGTCATTTTTGCAGCCTGACTAAAGCAATTCTGCTATTTTCTGGGTTTGATGCTCTTCGTCAGCATTTTCTTGTATCAAAGGTGCCTAAGCAGACTGTGCTTATCTCCGTGTTCACCCTTTTATATCTTTACTGCATACCTAAGCCAGAAGTTTGAAACAATTTATTATAAAAACTTGAAGGAAGGAAAAAGCATCTCACTGCAGTTCAGGCAGAAATGACAAAACCCAGAGCCTCACTGGATCATGTCTGGAAGAGAGCTTTGGTTCCTGTGTCCAACCTGCCTCATCAGCCAGCACATGGAAGGAGAGGAACCGGAGCAACGTTCTTTCTCTCTGCCTTTGCAGCTCTGTTGCCTCACTGAGCTCTTCACCAATGTTGTTCTGTGCTGTCTCAGCTCTTTCTACTCACTCTCACATAAAAATACTGTATCTTGTTGATTGCAGAAAAGGACACAACTGTTGTCTCTTCCCTATGCCATTGTACTAGATTTTAAATCGTTTCTGCAGGAGAGAAAATACCCTATAGAGCTGTAAGCTTGGGGCAAGACGAAGCTCCATGACACTCTGCAAACTGAGAGCTTGGCCCCAGACTGGGAACATCCCTAATGCCACAGTTGTAACAGCTTCTCTGTTCACCTGTCTCACATCTTAATTCAGCCATGGGCCAGGCTTTCTTAAACTCCCATAATGAATAGCTGGAGACTGCTACAGCCAAGCCAAAGCTTCCCACTTTGCCTGTCGAATGGAAAGTTACATCAGCAGCAAGTGCTGATTAATATAAAGGAGATTGCAGGTAATGCCTGACTCTGTGTGGGTGTAACTGGCATAGATCAAATGGCAGCAGCTGCTCAGTATTGCCTTGCATTGCTTCTCGGGACAGAAATGTGGGAAATGGACACAATAAACATAAACAGCCTCAAGGTTTTTATTGTTTCCATTAAGCTACGCTGCAGTAGTAAGAATAGCGAGGGGGTGGTGGTGAGCCAGATTCTCAGCATATGCCCATTGGCCTTGCTCTCAGTATAAAGCACCAGCCTGGCTGGGGGATCGATGGTGTGTGCGCTGACAGCAGCTCCCAAGGCTGTTGTGCATGAGGCAGGTGCCAGGCCTCTGGGATCGCTGCGACAGCAGATATCCAAACAGCCACTGCTGCACCATTTGGTGGGATCCAGAGTGCATCTCTTCTCGTGCCTGCCAGATGGTGCAGAGTGGGGCTTCACCTTGTCCTCACCATCCTCTCAGCTGCCTCCTGCTGACCTGGGGGTTCTGGATTCCCCTGGTCCTTGCACATCAGTAATGCTGATGTCAGGTCACCTTGTCTCTGACAGGTGTCACTTGGGCACCATGCCTCAATATTTGAACTCCTTCCTGAGAAGGCTATTTCTGTGCTGCTAACAGGGCTAGACTTCATGTGAGGTGCAGGAGGCTGCATCCTCAGCTACCATCAATTACCTGTTAAGTGGATTTGCAACAACTAAGCATGATACTCTAGGTTTTTGTGCACTTTTCTCCTTTTAGCTGGATAGTTGGGAGGAAGATGCTGAACTCTCAGTGGAGAGCTGTAAAAGAATTACTTGAGGGTAGCACCCATGTCATTCTCCCTGAGCTGGCACAGTGGTAGAGATGCTATTTCTGACGGCACTCAAAACAAACATATTCCCAAAGTACAAATCACACAGGTCTTGAACTTGCAGAAATCCATTAACAGAGCTCGTATGGGAGTTGCCTGGCTGTCACATTTTGGGTTGTCTGCAAGAAATCTGCTAGAAAAATAGATCCTTCTTGACAAAAGAGTATCCCCAAAGCAAGATTTAGAGATGCTGTAAATGGGAAGGTCTGAGGTGCTATTTGCAGAGTAAGAACTGGTATAAGCCTGGAAAGCTCTATTAAAAAGTGTGCAGATTTATTGATTTACACTAGCTGATAATCTGTTCCTAATGCTGCTTTTAAAAGCAAAGTAATGTAGTTCTTACTGCTTTCCCTTGTCCTTCCTAACACTGTTACTTCTGTCCCTTGCATAAGTGCTGACAGTTTAAAAATGTCTTTGGAAAGGGTGTTTAGAGGATTTTGAACATGATACTGTTAATAGGAGCGTTGTTCTACCAGTCTCAGCAATTACCCAGTTTCCTCTTAGGGCAAATCTGCCATTTAGGCACCAGATTACCACCTTGTGAAACAATCTTTACTATTTTCTCCCTGCCAAATAACAGCTGGCATCTGAGGTAGCTCCAAACAGGAGGTGTGGTGTTTGTCCTCTTCATTGCTGCAGAGGAAATGAAAAAACATGCAGAAGAAAAATCTCTTCTAAATTACCTGACCTGAGCAGGTCAGAGTAATTTCTAAGCAACTGCATCCTTGTAGCCCACTTCCCTCAGCAGAAGGGGAGTTTAGGGCAGTCAGCCTGCCTGGTACTGACCATTCAGCATCTCTGTTGATATGCAAATCACTCCTCCTCCTCCTCCTCCTCAGCCGCCTTGCAGAGCCAGCAGCAATGATGTAACCGAGCTCCCAGCAAATCCTTTGTTTAAGCTCAGTGGAAAAGCTGAGCCGGTTGGGCTGTGGCAGATGAGCTGCATTTAACAGGAAAGAAAGAAGCTCCAAGAAATAACTTCTCCTGTTTGCCTTAGAAGGGAAATTTTCCTCAGTGGTGCTTTCCTAATTATCTTGTTTTTATTGTCTTTACACATGTAGGAGATGGACGGTTAGCCTTCCAAGCTCCTGCTGTTCAAAGCTTTCCCTAGCCCAGGGTACAGCCCCTTTTCCTCTGCTACATCAGTGGAGGGTAAGAGAAGTAGCTTAAAGATTCTACTTTGGGTCAGTAATTTACAGGGTGTTTACAGAAATGTAAGTAAACAGACAGACTGGGCCAGTGAGGCAAGACCATGGTGTCCAAATCTCATCAGAGAATGTGGTGAGCAGAACTGGACTACTTATCTGTTTACACTGGAGAAGGCAAAACAGAGTTCTAATTCCAGGGTTCCTCCATTCCTATGGAGGTGATTTACAGACTTTTACTTACTGAGAAGACATCTGCTTCAGGTTGCACTTGGCTTGGCTGCTGTGCAGAGGCCATTAGCAAGCACATGTCACCAGCACGGTAGCAAGCAAGAAGCAAACTGAACCCGGTCAGAGCCGGGTGAGGTAGAAATCCACTTAATGTGCTGAGAGGAAAATAGGAAAATGATTGACTAGAGAGGATGAGAGTGCCATCTTCACTTCCAGATGTGAACATGTGAGTACCAAAAGGCTCAGTGTGCTTACCCCTGAGCTAGCTGTCACCTGTAGCATCAAATATTGCAAATTGAGGGCTTGGCCCCAATCTGATTATTTGTTAACTTGACACACTTGTAATCTAGCGAGAGATTTCATCCTATTAGTGGAGGTGCTTGTTTATTGCTCAGCTGGGCATAAAGACCCTGATTTTCTGTCTTCCTTTGCAGTCTGCACTCTCTTTATGTTGGTGTAAATGATGGAATAAAGCCTGGAGCTGTAGGAAATGTGTTGCTCTGGTGTTGTGGGTTCCCCAGAGCTATGGCAAATCAGTAGTGAAGTGAAAATAGGCTCCTTCTGCCTTGTTATAGTAGCATCATTCTGGAGACAGTCTTGGTTCCTGCAGGCTGCTGCCAAGATGGTTCACCAGTTCATCTGAGTAAGGTTGGCTAATGGATCACAGAATGGTAGGTGTTGGAAAGGACCTCTGGAGATCATCTTGTCCAACCCTTCTGCTAAAGCAGGGTCATCCAGCAGTTGCCCAGGATCAAATCCAGGTGGGTTTTGAATCTCTCCAGAGAAGGAGACTCCACAGCCTCTCTGGGCAGCCTGTTCCCATGTTCCATCAACCTCACAGGACATAAGTTTTCCCTTGTGTTGGTGAACAACAGCTTCTACAACTGGCAAGGAAGGGTACATTTGTGCATACCCCCATGGGCAGAGAAGTCAGCCTCTTAAAAGTAAAACCCAGGTGAGTGAAAGGCTGCCTGGGGAATATGTTGCTTCCTCCATACAAATTTAAATGCTTAGGAGACTTCTTGGTTAATAGGCAGGTATTTAGAATCACATCCAGGGGAGCAAAGGGGCTTTGGAAGATTGTTGCAGAAGGCCAAATCCTCAGGTGGTCTAAATCCAGTGTGGCCAGTACATGTGCGCTAAACTAGAGAAGTTTGTCTTATTGTTTTGCACAGATCGGGCATCAGTAAGGTCCAAAAGTTCATTTGCATGGTTATAAGAGGTATCCAGTTTGATTATTATTTCAGTCTTATCAAATAGGTCACCCGCATTTGCTTGGTACAGTTGATCTCAGGTCTGAAGGCACTTACGTACAGTACCCTGCCCTTGCTCTGCCAGGGGTTGGCTCACTGAGGAGTAAGGGAAGTAAGCAGCGTGTATTTCCTTGGCATCTGTATCTCCAGATCTGTGCTGTTCCAAGAATTATCACAGGCTGAATCATAACAAAGATAGTGGATCTTGGAAGTTACAAAAAAAAAAAAAATCTGTAGGAGGCAAATACCCAGTGCCTTATTCACCCAGTCTAGTGTATTTGGCCAGATTGTCATCCCGCTTACTCCAGCATTTACACACTGATAAAAAATTGATGGACTGAAAAGTAAGCTCAAACAGGATCTGGCCCTTGAACACCAGTAATATAAACTGGTTATATAAGACAACCAATATTTGCCTTATGAGGAGATAATCTAATAACTCCTCTTGCTTTTTATTTCTATCGATATTTAAGTATGCAAGTCGCTAGTGCATGAGGTTTGGATGCTTTTCTTTTTTTTCCTTTTTCTTGGTATCTGCCCAGAAGAAAGAAAGGGTGTGGAAGGGTTGTGCTATCCTACTTCATGCAAATTAGTCTTGTTTAGTTTCCTGATGTAATGGAATAAAAAGAAAGCAGTGGAAAAGGAGCCAAGTCATTTTCTTGTAGCCTGCAGGAGGGAAATTCAGTGCATCTGGAAGGCAGCAGTGCAGAGAAGGGGTATTTGTAATTGAACTGGCATATGGGAAAAGAAGTGTTATAGCAAATCTGCGTCAAAATAAGGGTGGTGTCAAACTGGGCTCAAAATCAGTAATCACAGGTGCCAAATGGATGAATTTAAGTTCAGAGTTTAGAATTGTTGGGATTACTGTGGTTATTCTGGGCTCCCTTTTCAGATTGTCCCAGCAGGCGGCATAAAAGATTAAAAATTTTCATGTAAGGACACTGACAGAGAAAGACAGATTCTCTGCTGCAGGAATTTAGAGTGGGAAGTTCAGAAAATGTTGGTGAAGTGGAGAAGCACTTGTGATTCAGTCCAATACAGGACACTTAGTTTTCCAGCCCCCAAAAGCTGAGTGGTAATGTGCATAAATGGATTGATGCTTCAACAAAATCGGATTACTTTGGCTAAGCATACCTTTTAATTTGTTGCGGGGGAAGCACCTTCCAAACCAAGTCAAGTGTTAAGAACACTTCAGGCACCTCACGCTTGGTTAAGTTATTCAAGGGTGAGTGAGACCAAAACCTGGGGAACAGCATCAGAGAGATCTTGGTGTTGGATGCGGGAGGTAACGCTGCGTCCTCAGGAAGCGTGTTACCGGTGCAGGTCAGATGCGTTCCAAAAGCAACGTGTGTTCCTGTCCTTGCTTTATGGGTAGGGAATGCTCACACCCATCCTTCAAGTGGTCGAGTGCCCTCCTCTCATTGACCTGTCTTTGCCTCACACCCTCAGTCCTCTTGGCTCGGTGAGATCACCCAGGGCTATGACTGCTAAGAGATGACATCAGCATTCCCCTTTTCCCCCCTCCCCAGTTGAGTGATCCTTTCCCACACCTTTCTCACTTCTCCCACTCATGTAGCCTCATTCCCTACAGCACTTGGAAGGCTTGTTTCTATTTTTGTTGTCAATTAAACGAAACTCCCAACTGCACTGTGCTTAACTGCTACGCCATGTGCACTCCATTCCTGCTCCAAATTGCCCTTCCTGGACAAAGCATGTAGGCAAACTTCATTTATCAAAGTAAGGGCTTAGAGAAGAGCACAATTAATTTTCACTTATCCCTGGAGATCTGCAAGGTGGAAATGGCTCTCTAGGTGTGAACAGCTGAAATAACTTGATTTTTTTTCACAGCCCCCAAATGAACAAAGAATTCCTTGTGCGAAAGAGGTGTGCTTGGAGAGTAATACAAGGTGAAAGAAGAGGGCAGCAAACAGGCTGGTGACTTAAGGCTTGGGGTCATTTCTTGCCCCAAGTGTGGTTAGGTAGGACAGCTTATTTCCTACATTATTAGCCTCTCACAGGGATCATAATTTGAAAGAGCAGGAGAAAGGAGAAGGGAATTAGCTAAAATGGAATCAATAGTGCTTTTTCAGCATCCTTTGCAAACAGCAAAGCTTACTATTTATTATAGAAGAGTACTAGAAGATACTTGTCAAGTATCTGTTTGCTGACTAGATAAATGGCCTTACCTGTTCCTGGGAGCACCTGGACGCACAGGGAATATCCTGACCCTCCTGGTCAAGTCTGCTGGCAGTGGGAATGTCTTCTGCGCTCCACCTGCCCCAGGGTGGTACTCTCCAGGGCACTGCCTGCTCCCCTGCAAGGTGAGGATGCTGCTGCATCATCCTTGCATTTTCATGATAGATCTCTGGAAGTGTCTTTGTGTCAGTCCTCCTTAGTGCCGTGTAGGTTAGGAGGTAGCAGTGGGTGGTGGGGAACAAGCTGGGTTGTATTACATTCACTGGGAGTGAAATGCTTTCTTTTAGCTAAATTCAGTCAGTTTAGTATTTGTGCTTTGCTGGTCAAAGAGCAAACTGGCTGAAGCCCATCCAGACAAGATTCTGGCCTGTAGTAGGGTCATGGAAGGCATCTTGACCTGTTCTCAGTGTGCACTTGTCACAGCAGGACAGGCTTTGGTCCCTGCTTTGTCCAAGAGGTTGAATGTCTGTGATACGCTGTCCCAAGGGACTTCTGTGGCCATCTGCTTCTGGTGAACTGGATCTCAGTGTGCTAATCTATCCCTTTGTAACCTGCAAATTTGGTCTTTGTTGTCTTGTGTTCTGCTTAGGGAACATCCAGAAGGAAGAGAAAGTCTAAGGCCGTCACTTGTTAATAAACCCCTTTTTCTTTTTTCTTTCTTTCCTTTGTTTTTCTTGCCTGAATCACTCAACATTGAAGAAGTGTCAATAGTGCCATTCTCTCTTGTGTTTCCCCGGCCATGGTTGGGTGACCACAGAGATAGTAACTTTTCTCCTTATGTAGAAGCATATATATATATGTGTGTGTGTGTGCAGGATTTTAATTAGTTTATGGAAATCTGCCTTGAAGTGTGTTGGGAAGAGGATGCATTTTGTACTGTTAAAAATAAATACATACAAAATTTGTATATTAGATTTCTCATAGGGAAACAGGCTAACATTCATGTGTTAAATTTGAGTGCAAAAAAGATAAATGGAATTTGATTTAAAAAACACCAGGCTGCAAGTATACTGTTTTTAATGATTTTGAGACATACATGGAGCTTTTTTTCAAGTGCTTTAAATCCTAACATGAGTCATTAAACCACTAGTGATTTCTGTAGACTGTGAAGTGCTTCCTTATAGGAACTAATTTGACAGCATAGCAACTTAAATAGCTGCTTTAACCTCTTGTCCTTGAAGCTCTGATGGTGAAACCATCTCATCATTTCTTCTGTAATATTGCAGAATACATTTCATATCTATTATATAATACATAATATTATAAAATATCTTCTTTCAAGATGTGAAATTATCTTTGTATGTACGTAAGTGTATAAACATACCTACACATGAACAGCTCTGCAAACCCACACTTCTACATATTTTCAGACAGCGTTTTATAAGATTAGCTTGGACTGTGGAAGGAGACAGCTGAATCATCAGACTATGCAAGATATTCTTCTTGCAGAGCTCTCAAAGGCTAGGAGACTTCTTTGGCAGGTCAAATAACATGTTAGAAATAATGTACTTCACAAATGTTCACGGTTTCCATTGCCTCATTTTTCAGAGTGTGGGGCAGCCCATGAGCCGGTCTCTTATGCCAGAAACAGCAGCTCAGAGAAAGGTTGATGGTGAACTTTAGATTATCTTTTGTGCAAATAATGCGTTTTTCTTAATATTTTACCAGATAATAATCTGCATTTCTGTGAATAAAACTTACTCCAACCAGTAGGACTGTAGGTGAAAGTCAAAGTTACAAGACCTGGTTTATATGGGTAAAGCGGCCACAGATGTCCTGTCTAGAAGAGCTAATGGTGTGAGTTTGTAGGAATGGCTTGAGTGGAGCTTGGAAGATGTGGTATGGAGTCACTCTTGTTCTAATGGAGAGCACATGGGCTGAGAAACCCGAGAACAGAGAAATAAACTGGAACCAGGACATAGCAACAATAAGCATCTGGAAAGATCAGTCTCTCCTAGGGACAGGAGGGAATCGCCCAAGTCACAGACATGCACACCGGGCTATATGCAATCACGGGTTATTAGGCACCATTGCAAAAGCAAAATGCTAGAGGAATTTGTACAAAATTGCAATAAAATATGCATTAACATGATGAAATATGTATTGGCATGACTACTAAGTGGGATAAGCACAACGCTCAACTGAAACAAATCTGGCAGGCTATAACTGGCTTATGGAGAAGTCCCATTGCATGTTAGCCCAGTGCAGATGTTGGAGAGCTTCCATTCTGTGTCTTATTGCACAAAACACTTCTCTATGTTGAGACTATGTTTTAAGGGGGAATTTAGCACCCTTTGATTTCCCCTTCAAAAGGAGGGCAGGCAGGGAGCTATCACAGGCTCCTGGGGAAGGACAAGGTGCCCACGCAGCCTTCAAGCCACAGGGGTGTCCAGCCTGGAAGTGAAGTATGTTGTATGCGTGTACACAGTGACAGTCTTTTCTGTGACAGTCTCTGACAGAAAGAAGGTAGGAGAGATGAAATACTTTCGGTAACTCATTCCCCTTCTGACACGTTGAGAGAGCGCTGTAAAAGAACAAGGCACACTCCAAAAGGAGAAGCCCTGGGTCCAGTTCTATCCTGTCTTATGTCATCTTCAGTTTTACCAAAGGCATTAGACTTGCACAGGGCAAAACGGAGGCAGAAACTTAGGATCCTGCAAGACATTGCAATTCTGGGAGTGCAATTCAACCCCAAGGCTAAGGGCTTTATTACCAACTCTTCAGTGTGATGTTAAGGCTTGCAAAGGTCTCTAGCACAGTGACCATGGTGATTCAGAGGACCCAAAGCTCTGAATAAACTCCACCAAACAAGATCTCTTTGGGAATGAAGCTCCAACGCTCCTGTGGTCATGTTTCTTAGTATCTGTTTATGGTTTGGGCCATAATCCTACTGTAACTATTACTATTAATCATATTACTATCATATTCCTGCAAAGCATCAGGGAAGGTTTTCCAGACAGATTAATCACTAATGAATTTGTAATCTGGCTTTGATCACTCATTCCTTTTGAATGCTGGTAGGTGGAGTTTACATGCCAAGATTTTCTGAATAATGAAGATGCTGCCTCTAAGGACCCTTCGGAATTAATTTTCCAGATTTGGATCTAATATGTAAGCTAGGCTCCCATCGTTGTTTTTCTCCTGATTTAACATCAAGAAGAAGGGACTTGTGGAAATTGTACTATATACAGGCCTCAACATGCTCCTACTGAAATGAAAAGCAACATTCTCTCTGCTCTTGTAGAAAGTTGGGGCAGACAGGTAGAAGTATGTGCAGTCATGGAGGCAGATGAAGTGTTATCAGAGGAGTTTGAGCCAATGGCTCTTGCAAGTGACTGACAAACCTTCAATCTCTAATCCTTCCACGTTGTGATTTACAGCACTGAAGCCTTTTGCAATGTCAGCAGTGTCTGACATCAAATATCTACCAAATAATTATAGTCAGCTTTGACACAGCAAAGTATAAATCTCATTTCTGGTAAGGCGTAGTGTCAGAATACTGTCTGCACAATAGCCAAAGGCTGTGTAAATTGTAATTAAAAGCATTTAATTTCAGTTAATCTTCATTAGGAACATAATTATGTCCCCACACAAATTGCTTCAATGTAATTGTCACAGTTGTAAATAACTAGTTATATCAACCAGCTTTTCTTCCGGATGAACTGGCTAAGAGATTATTAACTGGTTTAGAGCAAAACCAGAGGGTGTCTGTTAGTGTACCTGGAGTGCACACATCCATGGCATTAGACCAAACTCACCGTCCTCACCCCTGCAGTGCTGCAAAGTGGTACCAGCTCACTCATCCTCCGCGGCTCCAACTAAGCCATTGTGCAGAGGTGAGATGATGCCATCTTGGAAGTTCAGCACTTTATTAGAACTTGGTTGTAGAGAAGCAGTCCTCCCCCCAGAAAATGGATCAAACTTGATTTTCTAAGGGGTGTTTTACTTTACAGTGGCACTGGCTTCAGCCTTGTCCCTGTCTTGTAGGCATGAGAGTCTATGGGAAAAGTTTACCTTCCATAAAGTTGTCATTTTCTAGTCAGATTATCAATTAAATTTATATACGGACTTTGTTGTCCTGATGCCCACAGGAGAACTGCACGTTGCAGAAGCCTGGAGCTATACGCCATCAGCGATATTCCTCTGCTGGAGGCGGGCTCAAGTCTTCCACTGGTCAAGTGGCATCTACCCATAGTTTACTATTTCTTTCAGGTCTCTTGATTGCTGTAGGGGCTTAGGACCTGATCCAATGTGTGTTGAAGTCAATAGGGGATTTTTACAGCTGAGTTCTGTGTCATCAGAAAATCACATTTGCTATAGAGGAGTGAAGATGTGATGCATGTTGGATTCTGCTGAGACCAACCTGACCTGAATCCAAAGAGGCTGATAGTAGCTACTGCAAGACTTAGCTTAAAAAAGGATTGTTTTAGTCTCCTTCACTGCCTCAGGAAACAATGCCATGAATGCATGTAAGAAATTAAATAGCACTTAGGAGGCGAGTAAAAATAGTCTTATAAGTGGACATGAATGCTTGAAATGGATATCCTAACAACATAGTTTAAAAGTAGAAGGAGTTTTTAACTGTTGTCATTGCTCTTCCCAAATAATCTGTACTGTTACCGCTAATTGGCATAAATCTTGCTCATAATACCCATAGCAGAGATTTGCACTGAATCCATTGCTAATCCTATAAACTGGTGAGTTTGATAAAGTGGGTTACTCTGGGCATTGCTAATTTTATTTTCATGCTTCCACTCCCTATCATTCATTAACCCCCAAACGGCAAGTGGGTCTGTGCACCCAAACAAGAGAGCAATCATCTGATTAGTGGCTATAACCATGAGTGGGAAATGACAACAAAATGAATACATACACAACAACGGGCAGCGTAGTTCTCACTGGAACTTCTGCCTTATAAGGCAGCTGGGATAAGAGAATTTAATACTTGCCCAGGTATTACAAAAAAAGTGAAAAGCAGAGCTAGATTTTGCTTTTATACAAGAAAGCTGCCTTGAAACAAAAACAATACAATGCTGTGGATAATATATACACTTGAGGAAAGAAACAAAATATTTAGCCTCAACTAGACAGGAAAAACAGTGTCAAGTGTTTAAAATTACTTGGATATATTTGAGTTCAAGACAGCACAGCAAAAGCAAAATGCTTGTTCAAGCACTCTCATGTGCAAGTATCATGGTAGATTTGATATTCCAAGAATTGACTGCACCAGCATGCAAATTGTCAGGGTATGATTTTAAAAATTTTTTCAAAGGATGTTCTTGTGTTGCCTTATTTGGTCGCAGATACTTCATCGCCTCTTGGTACAGAGGGAAAAATAAGGGGCAGTTGGTTTAGTACAGTGACATTTTAGTGAACTCTAGCATCACATTCCCTATGGAAATATATGTTCTGGACTGAACAGTATTTTCAGAGACACCAATGAAAATATAGCACTGGTCTTGTTACAACTACCTCTCTCCACTTACTCCTGCTACCCTGTGCTTCAGAGGTGCAGTATTTCTGTAGCTCATATTGAACCCAACTGGAATTGCAGACATTCAATGTCTCTTAAGAAAGCTCAGCCCGCACTGTCTGCACTAGCTGTTTAGTGGAGTGCTGGAAAAAATTGAAAGCGTAGCACTGTGGGCAGAGAGAGGATCTCCATGGGAGAGGCTGATAGTGCTGGATTACCTGTCAGAAATGATCTGAGATGAAAGGAGAAGGGAGCAAGGGGAAGCTCTAAAACATTGGAGGGGAAAAAATGAAAAGACAAAGTTTTAGAAGTGCTGTCAGTATAATCATGGAGTAAAGTCAAATGGATGCTTTGTATTAATTCTTGTGACTTCGGTAGATTTGGACCAAGAGGCTTGTGTGCCAATGCAGATTTGGTCCTTTTGTTTACACTTCTTTTCCTAAGTGTATGTTCAGTCGTTATGTGGTGTCTACACACAAGTTTATGTAGGAGCAGCATTTCCACCCCCAACAGACAGCAAGCCTTGTTTCCTTCTTGGCATCCACAACAGAATTTAAAAAAAACCAACCCACGACAGCAAAACAAACAAACAGAACACTTGCATCTTTTAACTGCTATTAAGGTGTCAGCTTTGCTGAACCTCACAAAGGGTTATCGAACATTCTTTTGGTTTAACTATAGTCGCGAAGTTACTGATCACGCTCACAATGAGGACTCAGAATCGGTACTTGGACACCGGGTTGTTGGGTGCATAAGGGAGATCCAAAGCCAACTTAAAATCTGCAAGGAACAAGAAATACTTTAATTTCTGCAAAGCTGAGGATCAGCAGGAAGGTTTGGGAGAGGAAAAAAATCTACAATATCTACCACTGGAAAGGTGAAGACTGCTGCAATGCTATCCGTGCTCGTTAGTGTCTCACACCAGAGAGCTGTTGAGAACAAACAGCTTGGTCCAGCTCTTGCTAGTGTTGTGGGCAGCTGCCAGGCTTGGGTTCTTCACACCACCAGAAAGGATCCATTTATCACAGAAATGGCATAATCTAGAGGGGTGAGAGCTGAGGAAGAGACAGAGAGTGAAGGACAAGTCAAGAGCTGATGAATTCATGCAGCAATGGCAAAAGGGGGAAAAAATCCGGATGCGCTATTTTTGTGGTTCAAATAAAAGCAGTACCCAATTATCCTGGAGCCAGTGCACAACGGGAATGTAAATGTGTACAACTGTCTGCAGCTGGCTGGTCTGTGAGCCCACATCGTCACCTGTGCACCTGTAGAAGTGGAATTTGTGATTTCTTGGAGATCGGGAAAGAAACAGATGCAGTTCTGCTTGTAAGTCTCTGGCTGTCTCCTGTTTCTCTTATCATACATCTCTTGGGGGAATCTCATAGCAATTAGTTTCTAATTGCTTCCACAGTCTACAACTCATTTTATGAGAAATGCCATCCAAATATAATGGTTCTTGCATGTTTCAAAGAAGTAGAAATTAACTGCATCCTAATTTTAAAAACTCCTCTTCTTCCTATTCCCCTTTCTTCCATCATAATAATTTATATTTCAAAAAGAAAGGTAAAATATGAAAAAGGAATTTTGTAGTATCAAGCACTCTTCTGCCTCTGGTTAATGGCGACAATTCCCCATGATGTGCTGTACATTTATTATAATGTAATTTGAATGATCCTCCCAAAATTACTGTGGGCCCTTTAATACCTCTCCCAGGTGCTATTTAGCTGGGGCAAGAAGGCTTTAACCTTCTGCCTTTCGGAATCTCCCTAGTAAATCAACTGCATCTTGGGATCATCTCCAAATGAAATTTGCTTGCTGCACAGCAGCAAGGAGACGTGACAGGATTATAAAACAGGACAATTTTTCACTGCAGAAATGCTTGAACTCACTCCAGACAATTATGCAGCCTGCCATTTTACACATCATCTATTTCAGTAGTCCTGCATCAATTATTCCATTAACATTTCTGCAAACTAAGCTACAACTTGTCATTGGTTCTGTGGACATGGAAAGGGATGGGATATATTTCAAAGTTAAAAAAAGAAGAGCAAGAAAGGCATTTTCATGTGAGAAGTTTTGGGACATTCATTTCAGCAGCCTCGCTGCATGTTCTTCTGTACAAAGTATTTTTATCTCCCAGCCTGCTTACCATTGTTAATGTCTGCTCTAATATGGTTTAGCTCAGGACATAAAGCTGAATTTTCCATTACTCTGTTAGCTGTCAGCTGAACAGAAAAGACCTGTTAATTAGAAAAAATTAATAGCTTTATTCAAAGATTAACAGAAATTAGGGTGGAAACAAAATTGTTCCGATAGGGAGGGCACACACGCTTGCTCTAAATTCAGGAAATCTCCCAAAACACAAAGGACGTGTTCAGAATTATAATTAAGGAAGAAATTTTAACTCCCTGAAAGAACAGCTTGATAGCAATTGTTACTTTCCTTTAGATTTAATGTAGCATCTGTTACAATTTAATTTTTAAAGGACACCATTTTTAATTCCTATTAATCTCCAGAATTAACAGTGTAATAAAGATCCTTGCAAACACGGAAATTTAACTAGTTAAAATGCCTTTAGGAGCCTTCACAGAATATGTTAACAATTGAGCAATGGCTTTGATGCTACGAGTAGGGTGAAATGCAAAGCCACTATTAATTAGATACTGAACCGGTTGCATCTTCTCATCATCTTCAAGAATTAGGCTGAGTTGGATCCATAGGCTGCAAATGAAGTCACACCATTGGAGAACAGGATGGTTTGTTCCTTGTCAGGTTTGGAGATGCCTATTAAGAAGGATGACGTGGAGGCTGAATACTTCATACGTGTGTCTTTTTTTCCATTCAAGTTGATAGCATGAAGTAAAAATGTTAGCGTTTTGACATGTCTTTTGATGAGGAAGTGTTTTGGATTTTGCAGATGTTGAACAAAGCAGACCTGTACAAAATATGAGCTCAGTGACACATCCAAGGATTAATTAATAGAAGAAGTACCTTTGGATATGATAAAAATAGCAGAGATGCTTGAAAGGCTCTGCAGTTGGAGGCCTAGACTCTGAATAAAACCAGTGCAGGCTGAGGTACAAATACGTGCCTAAGCTGAGTTGACAGAATAGTCTTGTCTGGCCAGAAAAGATTTTTAATTACAACAGAGTTAGAGTGCATCTTCCCCGGGAAAAATTATGCTAATACATTGCCACGATCCTAATGAACATACGCTGTCTACCACAAACGCCATGAAGACAAGGTTGTCCGTGGTGATGCGTGTTAGTGTGCTGCTGGGCTGGGGGAGATGGAGCCAGTTCCAGACGTGCTGCCTTCAAAGCCAGGGCTGATGCCTGACTTAAACCAAAGTGTCCTCGAGCTCTCCTGATGCACTAACGGCAAGCCTGACATTGATTTTTCCCTAGCACTTCCTTTGGAAGGAAGTTACTGATGTCAGCAGGACAATGTCAAGTAGCTACATTTCTTAAAGAGAAACTGCCTCCGGGAGTAAAACACATCCATGTGTTACATGGAAACCAAAAGTGTTCATATTTAATGGAATTTCCTTTCTCACTCTGGGTGATTATCAAAGACAGAATTTCTTCTCTTATGTCTCTTTACACCACATCTCAAGGAGGTTCTAGGAACGAACCCTGCAGTTTCATACAGACATGTAATCCTCTTCATTTTGCCAGGAGTTTATCCTGCCCGAAGCACTGTGCTGACATGCTGCCCTCTGCTTCCACGGCTACACGCTGCACAGTAGTTAGGCAGAATGGGTGGGCTGCAGGACAGTGGGCTTATCCCTGCGAAATGAAAATACATGAATAAATTGGTTTTATCCCCCAAAAAGTGAGGGTTCATCTTTGGCTACTGCCAGTGCTGTACTGAGCTGAAGTCCGTAACTGCACCCAGGTGAGTGGAAGTACAAAGGGAGCTCTTTGTTTGCTGGCCACGGTACTGTCCTTTGAAATGTCTGGGCTGAGAATAAAGATCTTCATGCATCTGACCATGGAGTAATTAACTGGAGGAAGTATTTTTACATAAAGCTGACTGATAAGAGAAAAGAAGGAGCAGGAGTCAGGATCACTTACAAGACATAGAGCAGAAAAGGACTCTCCCAGGGCACCCTTCTTGTGGGTAAGAAAAGCAGAAATGTCATCTTAATCTTTTAAGCAGTTAACACGCGCTGCATGGGATGATGAGAGCAGCTCTCACAGTTATGCTTTTACTTCCTCCTTTGCCCACTGTCTTTCCTAACCAAAAGTCAGCAGAGGGGTAGCTGTGGGGATGCTGGTTCTGACCTCATGCACCTCATGTAGATGCTGTGGTGTGGGCTACAGAAATATGGGCTCCTTGTGAGACGAAGTCAGGACTATTGGTCTCCTCCACCCCCTTAGAGCTTCCTTACAATGCTTGGTGTGGCTTTTCATCCCTCTGGGCCTGTTGGTCAGCTAATGGTAATATTCTTTCTGTGCTCCCTGAAGATGGAGGGTATTGCTTGCAGGCGTGCACCGAACCATTCAATGCTGGCACAGGATCTATTCACCAATGTCTCTCCATCACCACCAGTACCATCATTACAGTTAAAGAAAAACTCGCACAAAGCTGAACAAGAGCCTTTCTCTTTTAGGAAGACATGCACAATAGGATCAGCGACAGTATAGGTTTTAGGAGCTTGCTGATGGAAATCCTATTAACTGGAAATTCCAGCCCATTGGTTCTTCAGCTTGACCTTGAGTAGGTTGATAGGCTCCTTGTGCCCCTACTTTCAAGATTCCCATTTCAAGTAGTGCTGCTTGACCTTGGCTGTATAGTCATGCTACTTCCAAAGTCTCTGATCATCATTTGTAGTCCAGAACTACTGTTTCCTCTCAAGAGTGATGAGGGGGGACAATTAGGAAGAATGGTTTGACAGTTCTCTGAATTCTTAAGTGCTACCTGTTTTGGGGCAATTTGTACTGGAAATCTTTCACAGGCTTAATCTGTCCCCTAGAATTTCTGGTTTTATGGTCTACTGACTGGAGAAAGGGTCATCTTTTCTATATTGGTGTTGAGGGCTGTGCTCCTTATGCTCTCAAACTGCACAGCACATTTATCCTCAGCCTTAATACCCTCATGAATGCAAGAACAAGCTTTTTTTCTAGCTAAAAAGAATCAACAGCCTGAATATCTGTTTCATAGTCCCCTCCATATGTATAGGGAATGGGGATAACAAACTAACCTTTCTTCCAGAGGCTAATTGGATTTCACACAGTTTGGAAGCACCACTAATTCACCAGATATATTAAATTCAGCGTTAACATTCCTACTGGGTATCCTGGCTATTGACCTTCCTCCCCCTTGCTTTTTATTCTATTCTATTTCAGACTTACCCATTTCCAATACTTAAATAAACAGGCATCTTGTGCTGCAACCCTTTTGAGAGCAGCGTTTCTTCATGCATGAAGTCTTACAAGCTGCTGTGCACATACATGCATGAAAATTTCTTATTTCACTTAAATAAGCATCACAAATGCTTATTATAGAAGTAATGCATATCGGTCAGAAGCTGGTGTCCCAAATCTGGTTTAGTTGCATTATAACAATATAGTCCAAGTGGCCATAAAGCACTCAAAATCAACCTACTGTAATGATACAGCCTAATTAAAAGGATCTGCATTTTTCATCAATAAAAAGACGTAAAAATTCCCTCTTGCATCAAAGAAAACATTTTATCACGCTGACTTGCCCAGATTTTTCTTCTGAAAGTGAGAAAGGAAGAAAAAATCTTTAGAGGAGAGTGGAATTTGATTGTTTCAATCAAACTATCTAGGCTCAAAAGTAAGTCATAGCTATCCATGAATACAAGAAAAAGTTGAGATCTCTGAATAATGTTTAAAGAATGGAAATTTCACTGCATGTTTCTGTTGAGAGGTCAAATTATGGGCCCTAAACCTAGACGGTAAGGGTGAATTTTCCTTCCCTTCGTGATGCAAGCAAAGTAGTGAGGGGACAGCACGACCCTGATAACTGCACTTCCATGGCATTGGGCCGGGCACTGGGCTGATCCACTTTTGAATGTCAACATCTGTGATTTTTCTGCTCCTCTTTCTATTTATTACCCATTTTAAGCAGTACTTTTTCATAGAAGTGGATAAGTAATTCTGTGAATGCAAATGTGGAAGCTATTGAGTGGGTGTGTGCATACTTTAAAGAAATAATTGAATCCAAACATCTCTTCTTTTAAATGCAGGAAACCAGAATCTAATAAAATGTAAATCGATTCAGTGTCTGCTTGAGGCTTGCAGTCTTCAGATGGTAAAAAAAAAATTGTGTATTAAGTGCTGTGCATTCCAATATCAACATCTTTATCTTCCATCCTCTTAACCCCATAAGCCTTCCAAAACCTTGTTCTTTCTGGACATGTGGTGAAGAGCTTGTCAGAGAAGAGAAAGCACTTCACTTAAAGTCTGCTCTGCATGTTCATTAATTCCTGATATTCACCCTGGAGCATGACCTTACTGAGTCTTCCTGTGGATGAGTCTGTGTGTGTTTGGTTTCTGTATCCTGCTTTATTGATTGCAAACACCCAGCTGATTAATTGTAAAGCACAGCTGCCTTCGTGATTTAGAACTTTGGCTTCTCAGACCTGAAATAAACTTGCCCCTGCCAATTTGACTTGGGGTACAGGTGTCAGAGTATAAATAAACTCTGGTTTGTGTTAAAGCAGAGTTTAAACAGATTTTAGTTACGTTTGCAGCTCAGTTAACTTTCAGTGCCTGTTTAGCTGCTGGTCTGATTTCCTTAGCTCCACCTAGCATCTAGTGCTGAAAGAGGAGGACATAAGCAGGCATCTAAAATACGTTAATTGTCTTCAGCTAACAGATGGTTGGATGCGTTCAATTTTATAGCATTTACCAAAACAACTTAGAAAGTAAGAGGATGTCTTAATTCAGTTCTGCTCTTGATAGGCTTTATGTGTATGAGGCATGCAAATTGTCTTCTATGGTCTTTTCAGCCTTAATGGAAGCCGTTTCTGAAGACAATTTTTCCTCTGTTCTGAACTCTGGAAGCCTACAAGCTGAAGAATTAGAACGATTTGAAGAAAACACATGGACATTTCTTGTCCTTGAGCATAACCATTAGATATGCAGAAACCTGAGAACAGCTTCAAGCTATCCAAGTAGTGGTATTGCTTTCTGTTCTGCTGGCTAAATTCTTAAAGAGAAGGGATATTACAGAGAGGACAGTTAACAAAGTCATTATGACTAAGGGAGAGACGAGCAGAGGAAGAAGCCTTGAGCTGCCCTCACTTATCCTAAGACTTGAGCAGAGTCAAACAGTTGGTTAAAGACGACAGTCCCCACAATGGAAGACATTTAGCCCCCAGGTCAAACCCGTGATGGTGTTATTCCACATCTCCTTTGCCAGACCTTTTCTGGCCATTTAGGCAGAGGTCTTTCCTCATTCCATGACATAAGGAAGAGATGGAACGTCTGGAAGCAGGACTGTGTACATAAATCACTGTTCTGAATAATCACTAGCTACACTGTCTGATCATTTATCATTCAGCCTCACTTGGCTTTATCAGCTAAAAATAGGAACCTCTGATGAAGACATTTCTCAGAAAGGTGAAGAAGACAGCTCAGTTAACCCTCCTGGTGATGTATTTCTCTTCAGAGACATGCTCTGTCATCTCCTTGACAAACAGTGATGGCCAAGCCAGGCTACCAGAGGCCTCCTGCTTTTTAAAAGTAGCTGCCACAGGAGCCGCAGAGCTGGATCCCGCAGTGAAAGCAGCCGAAATGTGGCTGGTGCCTATGTTACTGTCGTGACAATGTTCATATCGTAGAGATTGACAGTGGGAGCAACACACTAGCCATGCAGACACAGCAAACTCATTCTGCAGATTATGAAAGGGAATAAAAGGAGCTGATTAATCATAACACCCTTTTAAAGCCCGGGAAGTTCTGCACTCGTAGGTGATTCAGCCTAAGGCTTAAGTCTTCAGGCTTCTGATTTCTAATTCTAATTATTTTCTTTATTAATGAATTATAATTTTTAAATGCTGCTGCTGCTGCCTCCTGGAGGATGGAAGAAAGGGCCAGCCATTCACAGCTGGGCAGATATATATCCTGCACAGTTACTGCTCCTTTTCCAGGTGAACTCAGAACATCTGTAGCACCACAGGTATTTCAGCAGACCGTGAGCTCACATCCAGAGAGATGCTTGAGACAAGCTCCATTTTGTCAAGTTCCTGAAAAATGCTTAATTCTACAAGTATTCTCTTAAAACGAACAAGGCTCAGCATCTCTCAGAGGGCCAGATCTTTCCTTTCTGCAATTAAAATTGCTACAGCAGACACTAATGGACTGTCACTGCAGAAATCCCCTCCCAGAAATCTGAGCTACATCGTCCGCTCAGGGGAGGTTTTTCTAATATAGCAGAGAAGGGTTTCATTTAATAGGAAAATAAACCACGCTTAATGAAAACCTAAGGAATTGCCAACAGTTTTGTATTCCCTAAAATCTCTGTTAGTCTCCACCCACTTCTATTTCTTCCACAACAGATATTATAAAGTTTTTAAAAAGGTAAAACCTTGACACAAAGAAAAATGTTACCATCAAATCTATTAGAAATAATTACCTTGCAAGAAATAAATTTGTGCCTCATCGACGCGAGTGTGAAGATTTAACATCCTTCATGGTAGTGTTGGGTTGATGGCTGGACTTGATGATCTTAGAGGTCTTTTCCAACTTTAATGATTCTATGATTCATTGGAATTGCTTGAGCTACAACAATTGGAGAGAAACCATTTCATGCCTTTTTAATCCAGACTTTCAAATTAAATGCTACTCTCCTTTAAACAAAGGATGCACATGCATCTCTGCAATCAATGCTATTTATCCTCTCTACTGCAATTACATACACAAGGCTAATTTTTGTTCAAAACAAAAAAGCTTGTAGACTTAAAAATGGAAAAAGACAGACTCTTACTAATATGATGGCTTCTAGTGTCATTGCCAGGGGTGTGTGATAACGGGCACCAACAAAATCACCAGTTCCAGGCAGCACCATAGGTCCTTGCCTAGCGGGCTGCTCTTGGGTTTTGTCTGGTGCTTCGAGAAATGTATAGCTAAGAGCAAGATGCAACATTTAAAACCAGCGATTTTTCAGGTTAACAGCCAGGGTAAGTTTTTCTTGATGTGAACTTTCTTTCAGGGTTTTCACGGTGTTCCAGACTAATTATTTGATATAATTAGAATAGTGGATTAGAGTAAGCTAAAGTGGAACGTATACATTCAAAACAGTCCAGATTGCTCAGGGGGAGCCTTGTACTAATTTTTAATGTATTTTTTTAAACTAAGAAAACATGAGAAAAAAGACTTTTGAAGAATGGAGATAAGAAGACTTAGAAGGTCATTCTGGAGTCACTAAAAACCCCTAAAACAATTAACACAGGGTAGAGGTTTGGCCTTATTTGTCAAGAACAACCCTGAAATGTTCCATGCTGGCTAAATAAGGTCTTGAACCAGGTATCCCAGCAGAGCAGCCCATGGTCCCACTTCCCAGGTTGTGTCCTCTTTACCTTCATATCTTGGGCTTCCTCCAGGTGTTTTTCTTGGTCTATGAACCACTTAGGCAAGCTGGCTCTGGTGTGGTAAGATCCAGCACTTTAGCTGCATGTTTTTCCAAAGTTTACTCCAGTGACTTTGTGTAGACAGCAATACATATGGGGCATGTTTCCGGGACATACAGTAACAATCAAGGATTTAAGTTTACTAAAGATAAACAGAAAATACCACACACGTGGCGAATATAAGCAACATAGCTAAAACCACATAATATGTGATACTTGTTATTTTCTGAACTTTGTAAAGTTTTGCACTATTTAATGAGAGCGGGGTTGGGTTTCAGCTGTCTTTTCTACCATATTGTGGTGAGTTCTCAATAGTGGAAGTTACAGCAGGAAACAAAAAGGAATAAATAAAGCAAATACAGAAGTTATTGTTTCCTGACTCAACAAGTAGATTATCTAATTTCTTTACCATCCTGCAGTATTCATCCAGCCAGCTGCTCACAGTTATAAAATACACAGAATGACCTGTATCTGAAGGGACAAGAACTCAGCAAAGTGAATTGCAAATATCTCTGCTTGACATGTAACCAGGTTTCTATCCTTGTGTGTGCTGGTAGTTTTCCATCGGGTTTGGACTCTTCATCTGAAGGCTTTCTTGGTTGTCTGGACTTTATTTTTGCTTGTGGTGGCTGGGGGGAGTTCAAGGACAAAAGATACACTTCGACTTAGGACCTGGAGACAATAAAAGAACCTGTGGGTTCTTTTTTATTTCATCTAAAAGTGGCTGGGAAGTTTTTGAACCCTTCTGTTGTGATCCATCTTTGCACTGTGTTTAACTGCACAGCAGTGTCTGCTCTAAAGAGTGAGCTAAGCAACCCACGAGCATTTTCCGTGGCGTAAGTATAGTATTTATCATTCAGATAGGAACTCATATATCAAGCCAAACCCAATTATTTGCCACCATCAGTGCCACCATCCTCAGGAGGAAGACTGTAATACCAAGTGTTGGTTTGAAATGCCACCGTTTCTGGGGGCGAATTCTCTATGGGCGATATGTTAACTATTTTCAACCTCATTTTAGGCATAACAGAAACTGGAATCCACTGAAGTTTGTGAAGAAAATTCTACCCTTGATCAAAGCCATAGCAGACTTCAGCTTGCTCCATTTTGAAAGTCAAGCCGATGCGAGAAGCAAGCTTTTCACTGATGTTTGGCATCATAGCCGGAGCTGGCACTCTTCGGCAGTGCTTTAATTATACATTATATTAACCAGTGTGAAATGCTGAGCCTTATTAAGATAGCCAAAAGCCTTCTTTATAGTTGATTTATTAGAGCTTGAAATTAACTTTTCACAGTCCAGCTCAAAGAGATCAGTAGATAAGGAAATTCGCTCTGTCTGCAGGAAGTTTCCCCACACTTATCTCCAGGGCTCTCTCCAGTCCCTTGCAATGTGTCTACCCTCTGTAAAGACGCCAGTGCCCAGACATGCCAAAACACTGGGCATCAGCTGTCAGCTTCACACCTCTGTTATAAATGTCCATGCCAATCTCACGGTCACTTGGAATGGTCTCCTGAAAAAGTGGATCTTTATGAAAACCGCGTTTACCCTGGGCTCACCCTGGGTGCTCAGATGTGTGGTAAATTATTCAGCGGTTGCCGAACCAGCAATACTGTCTTGGCTGGTACAAAAGATGCATAGAAGTGCTCTCACCTTTGCTGGCCTACCCTAGCACAAGTGGTGGAGGGGAAGGCAAGTGGTACCACGGTCTCCTGCTCCTAAGTACCTACAGGTGCAAAGCTATTACCTGCTTGAAGTGCTAATGGTGTTAAGCGGAGATCCTGTAGCAATGTGTTGCTTTTCAGCCCTTCTTGATATTCCCACTAAAATGAGCAAAGCCATAAATGTCCTCAGCATAAATCTGGAGTCCGCTGGACTTAGTGTCTTACTATCTCCCACACCCATGTGGGTTGCAGTCTGGACAGGCAAAGTCTACTGAGACTGCAGCCAGTCTTTTTTTTGATCAGAGCAAAACCTGCATATCCTGTTCTTCGTCAACATTTAGTGTCAGATGGCAGAAGACAGGAATGAGAGGCTGTACCTCCTGCAACATGCTCCAGCTGAAAGTGAGCTGCAGCAGAGTCAAGCCCATTGCTTTAGAAAGGCAGCACAGGACAAGAGGTCTTAACATGCCCCAGAATATCTTCACAGGGCTTCAGTTCTCCTTACAATGGCAACATTGGACAGAATCTGGTGGCCCATTTCCTTGCAATAGCATGCAAGTAGGTGTCTGTAACCAAGAGGCCTAGAGAATATCTGTTCCGTATACTTGCATGCTCCACAAGAACACTTCCTAACATGACGTAACAAATCTGAGTCCTATTTTAAACAAACCAAACTATAATAGCCCAGGAACAATGACTTCAAGTGTATTATATTGCAGAAAAAGAGTAGGAGCCAACCATGGACATCACTATTGTCCCATGCCTCTCAGATATCCCTGGGGAGTTTGTAATGCTCCACACTATGGAAAAAAAAAAATTAAATAGGACCCTCTAACTGTCTAGAGAGCTGAGTTGTCCACCAGTCAGTGAGATGATATTCCTCAGCCAGCTGAGGTAATTTCATTCTATACTTAATCTCCCAGCTAGTGACAGAAAAGTAGGACAGGAGACAAAGACACAATCCTGATATGCTGTTCTATCCCAATAGTCAGCCCACCCTTTCAATAAGATGATCGCTAGGACATGCTTTTCAAAGTCTTTAGAACTTCCATTTTCCTTGTTCTTGTACCTTATCAGGTGTTCTGCTTGTTTCTTGTAATGAATATTCTTTGTTCACCTCTTGGTTTTGTTGAAAATATTGTTGATTAGTAGGGAGAGTTAATTCTCGGGGACTATGGGGACTAGCTCCCTGTGCAATGGCATTTCAAACTTTTCTTCTGATAGCCTGCTTCCAGCAACCCACCATGCATTTCCAGTTTTCCAAACTCGGATATCAGCTCTCTAATTAAGTGGATCTGGAGCTCCCACATCTTGTGCTATTGCTTCTCCTCTTCCTGCAGAGCTGTCCTGGGGCAGAGCTCCCACATCCACGGCTGCAACACACCTCCCCTCCCCTGGCTTGTGCCTTTCCTGCTTGGTAACCCCCTTCCCCACCACTCAGCCTTCTGTGGGATGGGCTGCTCTGCAGGCACAAACAGTGCTTTAGCATCCCGTGTCTGGGTGGCAACAGCAGGGAGAAGGAGACACAATGTCTGGAGTAAATCTGTGTGTTTAAATGATGCTTGGGTGAGAAGAGCATCCAGTGGTACTGTAAGACTCTTCCTTAAGTGGTTTTAAGACCTGTCATCAAGATGCCTGCTCAGGAAGAGCCACATTTCTGCACCCATGTTGTGCCCAGCAGCTCTTTGCCTTCTTAGCGGTTCTTTGAGTTTTGAGGCTCTGTTGGTACCAATATACTCACCAGCATGGGCCATGGTGTCACAGCCTTGCCTTCAACGTGGCATGGGGGGCACCCCGGCTTTTTGCTTTATAACTAGCTCAGGAATGCCCCTGTCATTCATCAGGGTGACTAATGTACCCCATCAACTCCTGAATGGACTGGAAATGCCACACTTCATAGAAGTGGCAAGGTAGTTCATATTTTTTTCTCTTTTTTCAATTACAATTTTACACTTGGCTTGCCCAGAGGACTGTTTGTTGTGCACAAGGCTTACGAGAAGCAGGACCGCATGAGCATGGGACAAGGGGAACAGCGGAGAGGCAGCTCCCTCCTGTTTACATTAAAACTAAGCCGCATCAGAATGTTGCCAATTAAAACTAAAATGAATGACTTTGCTCTCTCTGTAGGTGACCTGTCTCCACGATTTCTTTGGGGACGATGATGTGTTTATCGCCTGTGGTCCAGAAAAATTCCGCTATGCACAGGATGACTTTTCTCTGGATGAAAGCGGTAACATCAAACACACACTGCTCTCCAGCCTGTGTTTTTACTTGATTTTCATTCTGTTGCTTGTATCAGATAGTAATGCTGCATGCTTCTGTTTTTTAAGACCCAGTGCATGGAATTTAACATCCTTTTGTGATACTTGTACAGTCAGTGGATATTATAATCAGGAAAATCCTGGCTGAGGTAGCCCGAATCAGATAGATGGACTCCTACACCATTTGACATTTACTACAAAATCTGGTAGTCTGTATCTTTTCAATTTTACCCAGTTGCAGTCAGATAGACACATTTTTCTTGAGAACTAAGCAGCAGAAGCACACTTGTCCTTACATACACATGTGAATATTAAACAACAGGAACAAGCACAGTTAAAAGGAAAATTACTCCCTCCACTGCTTGCTTCTGCTGATTGAAAAAGTAGGGGGATAACTCCTGTTTTATGGGGGTGGGACTGGGACAGCACCATTTTTGTCCCTGTTACAACTGTAAGCACAGATCTGTAATAATGTGAGTCTCTGTGATCAATTAAGCCATGAAATCTTTGATTTCACAGAATATACAGAGCTTGCTTGTAGGAGTTACCACCTACCCCACCTGGCAACTGTACGCGCCAAGAGCGCAGGCTGTCTGCTGGTGCCAGTGAGTGCAGCGAGAGTGAATTAATGTCACTTTGACCATTTAAACTAGAAGAAAATGGGGTCTCCAAACATTCAGGCTCATTTCCCAAAGCTCTAGGCATCCTGTATAAGGAACAGGAGCCTCATGCTGTCTCGTGCTACAAACTGGCTCAGCATTGAAGGCCAAAGAGGACTTGTGCCATATACCAGGAAGTCAAGCAGCCTCTAATCTTCAAACACTGTATTTTTATGGCTCCTTTGCAAGCTTGATTTTATTTGATGGTGGTACTTTTGACCTGTGTACTCCAAATGAGCCCATTTGATGGTCTTGAGTAATTCAAAGAAAGTTTCCAAGGTTCAGCTGAAAGTTTGCAGGCAGAGAATAAAGCCCGTGTCAGGCTGGGGAAGCGATCTGTAACCTGAGCTTCGTATTTTTTTTAACACTCAGCAGTTGAGTCAGCTCCACAGGGAGTTCCACACTGTAAAACAGTTTGGATGCAATCCTAGCAGAACAACTTGATGGGAAGCCCAGCTCTCTCTCTGCCTACACTCCTGGTTACTACTGCTTTTTGCAGCTTGGATTCCTCTAACAAAAATACGCCTAGCCTGCTGTTGGGAAGGCACTGAGTAACTGCAGCTCTCAGAGGTATTTCCAGGGGAATAGGGGTGCCCTGCACCCCTCAAGAAGCAGAGAAGGAGCTATTAGCCAGCAGCATTTTCCCATTCTACGCCCATCATCCTTCCCTGTTAGGAGTCGGATGCTGCAGGGAGAACTGTAAGTCCTGAGCTCTTGAAGATGAATGTCGCTTATGAAAATCTCCTCTGTCACAGGGTACTTTTCCTTGCCTGCTTGGATGACATGCACTTGGATTGCTGCTTATTATGTTCACTCTGGCAGGACATCAGGAAACAAAATAAGGAATAGCATAAGAGAGGATTATGTCATCTTTTTCCCCCTGACCGCCCACCACAGCTTCCGCCCTATAATCCCTGTTGCTGAGCTCCTTCCAGATGAGGTTGCTCTGCCTCATTCATACCCGCTGCTTTCAGCCTTATTTCGAGATGTCCAAATGCTCAGCGACTGCCTTTGGTGCACTGACACTTTTCAATGGCTGAGCTGGAGGAATTCCTCAGAGTCAGCCTTTCTGTGCTAGAAAATGCAAAGCCAAGTTTCTTTTCAAAGAATTACTCCCCCGGGGAAGAAAATTAATTTGAAAGCTCTTGAAAAGATGCAACAAAGTATTTTCACTTCTTAGGTTTATTTTTTTAGGGATTAATCCAGGTGACTAAACATAGATGTCCAGCACCCTTTGAGACCCCTTGGTTTCTGAGATACCCAATTGACATATGATTGACAGCTATCACACAGGGGCACCAGGAGACCTGCTCTGCTCCAAGGGGATTGTACTCCAGCATATCTCACACTGCATTTGGTGCCTAGCATTTGGCTGGGTGAACAAATCCTGCTCTGAGATCAAAAAGTTGCACTGTTTTTGTTAAACAGCTAAACGAAAGAGCTTTGAAAAATGTTACTTCTGCAAGGACTGAACATGATTTTTCTCCATGTTTTGGCTTGGATGGTTAACACTAGGAGCAGTTATGTGCACACTCTCCCTAGTGGCTATATCACAGTGTCTCAGCAAACACTATATTCTTAAGTATTGAGAAGGGATAGTCTACCTTCCACACCTCCCCTGCCCCAGTCATTCCTGCACTTCATATATCAATGATTGGGGCTATATCAGTGCTGGAGCCCCATGAGCCTTTCTGTGCCTCCACCCATGAGAAGCCAAGGGCCTTTGAAAGAAAACCACACAACTTTTTCTACCCCTGATTTACAGTTTCCAAAATCCACTTAGCAGGAGAGAGAATAAACTCATCGTAGGTTTAATTCTTGCCCAGCAGTACCCCGGAGCCCAGGGCATCCTCTCTTCATATTCTTGTACTGCATGACCCCACAGCAAACTCTCTCGCAAACCATCTGGAAGAAGAAGAGACTGACTCTGGATTGCCTTGGAATGAGGAAAGCCTGGGGAAAAATTTAAGGCAATTACATTTTCATAGATATGCTGATATATAAATAAATAACACATACATTTAGGTCAGACAACTTGTTTTCGGTTGACCAATTCTTTATCTGCTATGTGCTGCCTTAGTTGATTCCCATTAGGGCATCCAGTCAAAGGAGTCCTCAGTCCAGCCCGTGCATGCTGAGCTGAACTTGTCCATAAAAGACTGTCTGTACGTGGAACAGCTAATTCCCAGCTGTAAAAGAGACCTGGTTTTCACATCTTAGTGAGCATAATCTGCTGTAGGAGATGAGGTGAGACCAGTTAGCATTTGATAAAAAGGAAATCCCTTTTTATTGCCTTCTCCTTGACTGGGTTAAGTTAATAATTTGAGGGGTGGAAAGTGCTTTTTCTGTTAGCTCTCCACGTAAATAAACCCTGGTTTGGAAGATCTGGCATGCCCAAAGTCCTGGGACACACAGAGGTTTGTTAGCATTTCAGTTCCCTTCTGCAGGACACTGTGGATCACGTTTACATTTTCCACCCTTCCTGGCCTATTTATTTTTTAAGAAAACACAATTGGGGTTCTCATCTGCTCATGCCTTTAAGTACATAAATCTACTTTGTTTATACAAACCTTTCGGAAAGGGATGAGGGGCCAGGACAGAGGACATGTTTTGTAAAACCATTTTGTTTTATTAGCTTTCTGCGTCTGAAAAGTTGCAGCCTGTTGAAAGCACAGAAGAGACTGATTCAGGGTGGGTGAAACCCTCCTGGGGCAGATGCCCTTTTGGCCATTTAAAGACCTTTACATCATGCCATGAGCTGTTTGCTGGCTTTCTGCACCTGCATAAATTGCACTCGTCATTCCTACTGCTAGGTCTTCATGGAAGGGTTACAGCAAATTAACTGTTTTAATTGGCCTGACTCTTCCCTCAGTCGATGTTGACCATTTTCATGGTGCTCACTGGTTAGTGAGAACCAAGACAAGGGGAAGGGCACAAAATCTTTGATAGGACATGGCCATGGAGATAGCCCCTGCTAGGGAGCCAGCCTGATCTTGACATACCATCTTAGCATCTCCTCTAGAAGAGGAAAGCTGTTCTTCTTTTTGCTCTTCCCTAAAAAGTCTCCTGGAGAAAATGTGGAGATAGAAGCTTTTGATGTTTTCTAAACCTCTTTGGAGACAAAGCACTAAGCTGCCCATGGGTGTTTCATACCTAGTGTCCATGGGCACCGAGAGTAGGGAGGGACATAACCACGGTTGCTGTCTGTTTCCTTAGAATGCCGGGTGATGAAAGGGAGCCCAGCGACTGCCACGGGCAGTAAGTCATCTCCCACCCCTCAGAAGAGCTCAGCGAAGAGTCCAGCCCCCATGCGCCGGAGCAAGTCTCCAGCCGATTCAGGTAACCTTCAAGATGGTGAGTGATTGTTTTCTGGTGTCTGAATATTAACTGTGCTCAAGACTTGACCACCAGTAAATACTGGATTATTGGATATAAAATTCTTCTTATAGTATTCAGAAAGATTTTCCCCATGATGCAGTCAATTTGTTCAGGGTCCCTTAATGCTCTTCAGCTATTTACAGAGAC
This sequence comes from Coracias cyanogaster, assembly GCA_033124195.1. Taxonomy (NCBI): domain Eukaryota; kingdom Metazoa; phylum Chordata; class Aves; order Coraciiformes; family Coraciidae; genus Coracias; species Coracias cyanogaster. Next base: position 36,518 of record JAVSBS010027026.1, on the reverse strand, counting down.
AATGTGAAATTGGTTGGCACATGCCAAGACTGTGATTTTAAAAAAATTATTTCTCTGCAAGGTGATTCTGCATTCATAGAGTTTTCCTTCAAGATTCCAGTGTTGGCTGTTCTGAAACTAGGGTTTGCTGTAATCTAAAAAGCTTTTACAATCCCAAGTGTGTAGTAAAGTTGTGTAGCTACATTGAAGGAATGATGGAAAATATGTTGTGGATTTTAAAAAACTCAACTCCCATTCAGTGATCAGGGGCTCAGCTCATGCATGAGCTGTGGAACAGCATTTAAACCTTTTCCATAAGCATCAGGTGCTAACTACCACCAGAATTAGACTTTATTGCATGACCAGATAGTCTAACATGAAATGGCAACTATTGTGTTCCGATTTTAACAGGCTGAATGACTCACAGGAACAAAATGCTGAGCCATCTGATGGACTTTAATGAACACAGTTAGTAGAGCCTTTCAGAAGGAGATTAAAATAACCAGTAATACTGAACAATAGCCAGCTCCTGGAGTTAAGGCCAGTAATGAAGGACAAATCAGGTTTCTTTAATCCATCTAGACAAGGGTCTTTAGTACTTTCCTGGGATTTCAATACAGAAAAAAATGGCAGCTGGTTCTGCTTAGTGAGAATAAAAAAAAAGACCAAACCCTTTCAGCACTGGAAAGGTAACCAAAGAGTGTCACTTTCTCAGGACAGAGAGAAAAAGGAATACCATCTTGTGTTCTTATTCCTTGAATTTGTAACAAAGCAAGTGGGTTTACACATAATTTAAGAGTAATTATTTACATTTAGCTGCATTTTGAAGTTATCACATTAAAAAGGCAAGAAATGCTGAATGAACTGATTAATAAAAGATGATCTGACCCATTTTTTTTTCTCAGAATTCTCACCTATTTCATTTGTGAAATGATTTTAAAACAGTTTTATTTCAAGTATATTATTTTTGCTCTGTGTTTGACCTCCTACCCATTTGTACCTTTTGCATTTGCAGTCTTTCACTCTGCTATGGTTTTCATATCAGAACTTGGCATTTCCTTGATCCTATGTTGTTAGTTTCTGGTTCTTTTCCATGTAGGTTTCTGTATCGTTTTCTCCATTATGATTTCTAAGGTCACTGCAACATATCTGGGTACTGATGTAAATGCAGGTTTGGAAGTAAATCTCTGTGCTGCTTGAGTGAAAGAAGTGTGAACCCTCCTCACTACAAGCACACCGCAGTTACAGAAAAGGATGTTCTTTTCATCCAGTTCTCATCCTCATTATTCCATTTCCTGCTAAAGCACATGGGAAAATGGTACCTTATTTATCAGCAGCAAAAATGAGAATGCAGTGGGTCGGCATGTGAGCAGTGGTTCGCGGGCACTGCCCGCAGAGGCAGCTACGGTTTAAAGCAGGTTGTGTGTGCACGAGTGTGCCTCACTCCTTGGCAAGAGCTTCAATGCTGCCAGCAGAGAGTGGACAAAAGTAGAAAGTCACTGTTACAGCACTGAGAGAACAGAAGACACGGCTTCAGCAGAGCTTGCTCGTGCTAATTCTGAAGCTGTAACATTGACAGCATGCAAACATTGCATCTGCTTTCCCTTCCACTCGCTGCAGGAATGCTTCTGATCTTTATGTGTCAACATAAATAAACCACTTCTTGTTCAAGGCTGTGGAAATGCGGTGTGCCCGAGCAGCAGCTTCCTCCACATAGACCGGGCTATCTGGGGACTTGTGTCTTCTTTCAGTCTCCTCCACTGACTCGCCCCGTGGCTTTGAGTACATTATTTAACCTGTTCGTACCTTCTTTCCCAATGGATCATCCAAGGCAGTGATAACCCATCCTTATACAGAAGCTCTTTCTCTGGGGCTTTTTGTGTATTCAGAAAGCATTTGGAGAATAACATTGCTAAAACCAAAGCTATTATCTCACAGGTTGCCAGAAACAAAAGACATCTCCAGCAGGGGAGTGACTGTAGCATGTGCTCCAGACCTTCCAGCCACTCTCTAGCAAGGCCACTCTACAGTCCAGCAGGTCAGAGGCTGCTCCAGCAACCAGCGCATTCTCTAATGCATTCAGTCCTGCTGCAGTAACTGTCCTGTTATGTAGGTGATCGGACACAACTGTGTGGCCTGATGCCATGTTAGCCATCATCATAGAGTGTGTAGATCCCCATCTGAGCTGGTTTGTCAGCCTGGAAGCTTTCTATGTAGGGATCTGCCTCCTGTGTTAGGTTATCTCCGTTCATCTTTGATATCCTTTGCTCCTTCTGGTTTTGGCTATGGCTTTAGTGATCTATTTCTCAAAGAGAAGCACAGATCCAGGTATAGCTAGCTTTCTGGGAGAGCCATAGAGTGTACTGCTGGCTGGAGTCCAGTTTCCCCTGATGGCACTCAAAGCTTTGTTCCTGACTGGTCTCTGGGGCCACTTCTGCATCAGAACGACAACAGAATACAGAAGGAAATCTGTGTAGCAAGTCTGTAAATCTAGCACTGAAAAGGAAGCAGCTTCTAAGCTATTTAATTAGTCCTGTCAGCAGCTAGACGGGAACTGTAATGTATTCTTTGACTGTCTTGTTAGAGCAGTCCTGGTAGTGAGCCACCTAAGTAAGCAGTCAGCTCCCATTCCAAAATAACAAGGATTAACATGGAGCAACAAAGAACACATAAAACATGTTTCTTAAAAAACATCAGGACAAAAGGCTGTGCACGGAAGTGCAACCGCCCAGAGAGTGCCAGCTCTCAGCTGCAGCGATCTGAGCTCGCTGGTTGAATTGCTACCTTCTGCTGGAGGTAATTTGCCTCCTGCCTGGATGTGTCATGGCCTCACTGTGAAAAGCTCAATTCCCACTAGGCAGCCAGAGCCCTTCAACTCCAAGGCTATTAAAAAAATGAGGTAGCTAATCCACAGAAACATGTCAAACACCGTTTTCTTGGCACGGTACTTTTATCTCTTTATTTACCATCCAGTCATTTAAATGAATAAATGAATGAAAATTAAATGAATGAATGAAGAATGAAGAAGTGTCTTGCTATAAGCAGATGGTAACAGACCACAGTCACTATATTCCCACGGGGAATCCTTTCTTCCTCCTCTCATTAACCCCCAATCCATATATATACCTTCTATATCCTCCACCTAACTCCTCCAACACATTGCTCCCAGCAAGGTACGGTTAGCAAAATACAGCAGGATTGAGGCTGGAAGGGATCGGTGCCTCTATCTGGCCTTAGCTGAGCGTAGGTTGTTGTGTTTTAGTATGGACTGAACATGCTAAGAAGGATGTAGGCAAACTAGAGAAAATCCAGAAGATATTTCCTAGGGTTCAGAAACTGCTTTGGGAGGAAAGGTTGAAGGAAATGGACTGATTCCGTTTGGAAAAGAAAAGAAGATTGAGAAGGGACAATTTAACACTCTTCAAATGCATTTGCAGTATTAAAAAGAGGATAAGGATGAATTTTCCTCTGTGCCTATCAGGGATAGGACAGGACATCAGTTTAGTCTTTAATAAGGGATATATAGATCACATATTAGCAATAATTAGTAATCATTCTTTTCAATTATAAGCGTCTTAATCACTGACGCAGGTCTCCTAGGGAGCCTACGAGTCCCTGTCAGACTTGGTGCTTTTAGAAAATATGTTCTCTATTGGGGGATGACCCAAATATATCTGATCCCGCTTCAGAGCACAGAATTGGAGTTACAATGCTTCTGTGGTTGTTTCTAGCCTCTATTTTAATTTCTGCAAAGTGAACTTTGCTAAATGACATAGCTTAGAGCAATAAAATGCAGACAAAACTACACCTGCACTATACCATCCAATTCCTTTCCCTAACACAACAGAGGAAAACTGGGCGTAAGGAGGTGAGTCTGTGTGCTGCTGCTGTGGTCCGGGAGATTTAAATGGAGTAGGGTCAGCATGAAGTTTGGCAAAATTTCTTTAATGAACCACTCCAATAAGAAGTCAAACCAAAGACAGAGCTAAGGGGGAGAAAAATGGGAGGAAATAATGATGTCATTTGCCATTACTTCTTTGTCATAGAAATATGTCTTTATCTTACAGTAACTCCCATAATAAGCAAGGGTTCAACTGATAGATCTGTGATAAGAGAGTTTATGATTTTTAAAACCAGCATGATCTTAGTTCTCTGCAGTACAGAGCCACAGGTACCTGAGCTGAAATTTGAAAATGTCTTTCCCCAGCTCTGCCTCGCTTTGGCTCAGGAAGCCTATGAGCAGCGCTCTGAGGCACTGCCGCAGGACTGTAATTTCTCAGTCCTCTAATGGAAGGGTTTGGATAGAGGGACAAAAGCATATTCACAAGGCAGCAGCAACTAGCAAAACAGATAGAGAACGTCAGTCTGTCCTGACTGCAGATCTGGCTCCCCAGGGTCATTATATATGAATGTGTTAAAGAGGCAGCAGATGTCTTTTGGATTGCACACACGACAGAGCAGCTTGTTATCCCACTTGCGCTTCCTTACGTTCTGCTAGCTGACAATCCATGGTACGCATCCAGCGGAGAGATCGCCCTCACAAAACGTGATGAGAAGAGGGTGCCAACACCGCAGAGCCGACTGCTTGGAAGTTAGGAGGTGCCTGAGCGAAGGAGCCTGTGCAATCCGAGTTTTTCCACTCCTGAATCACCCCTACAGTGGAATCTTTATTTTTCCCACAAGCTCCTCTGTCCTGGAGGGCAGGATGGCTTGTGCTCACTAAGTGAGCTGCTAGTTCTATATTCGCTTTATGCTGTCCTTGTTCAGGTTGTTGCCTCTCTTTATTTTCTTGGTGACACTTCAAACCCTGACCCAGAGACAAAACTATCCATGTATTTCATGGTTCTTTCTCTCACTCCTGTGATGTACGAGCATGTGCTCCTCAAACTAGGAACTCTTCTGCAGAACCCTGGGAACTCCAATGGAGAAAGGCGTATTAACCTTATTTTACAAATTGATAGAAGAAGATACATTTCCACACATTTCGAGCACTCACTGGGATCCTTGGGCTCTGCTTTTTCCAGTGCTGTTCGTTAGCAGAAATATGAGTTCAAAAGCTGGACCTCACTAACCTCATGTACAGGTCTCAGTGCTTATCATTGCTGGAGATTCAGATCCAGAATCCCAGGGATCCAAGTAAACCTGAGCAACACTCAAGGAACAATTGCACAGGAGAAGTTTGGCATCTGTGGGAGAAACAGGCAGAGAATTCCGTTTATCGCCATCTCAAATATGACACGATGCCATATTCTCCATCCTCCCTCTCAACTGCTGGACAAGCCTGACTTATCTCCCCAGTGCAAACTGTCTTGTGCACTGAAGGAGGCAAAGATCCTATGAAAAAAAGTAACGATAAAGAATGGTTTCCAATAGCTGAGCTTCTGTGAGATCCTCAGCCACCATCAGCAGAGGAGCAGCGTTACACACCACCCGGGATCTGCTCTTTGCCTCTTGTTATTTCCTTCCATTTCAGTTTCAAAGAAACGCATCCAAGTTTGATTAGGAACACTGTTCTTCCTTAGCAGACATAGAGAAAATAAAACTGGGCTTCTTAATTGTTGCTCCTGCTGCAAAATTCTTTGTGGATATTTGTAATGATATACATCCGTCTTACTCAATTTCTGATTTGGAAGTCACATCTGTTTTTTCATTGATGCTCATAAAATATTAACATCCCTGCTGTAGCACTTAAAAGTCTCATTGTATTAGAGAATTTCTGTCCTTCCCTGCAGCAATTACATCTATTTGCTGCACACTGACTGTTAGCCGTTCTTCCAGTCTTCCTGTTGGTGGAAGGGAAATTTGGGTTCTTTAGAGGGTTAAGTGGCATTCTTCATCATAGGAAGGATTCCTTCCTTCCTCAGAATTAGTGACAACTGGAAATACAGAAAGAAAGAAGTATTTTTAGAAATTAGAGATGGATCCTTGTTAATACAGATTATATTAGTCCTAGTGTACCCCATATTTTCTTTAATATGAAACCCAAAGTCACTTGGTGAAAAAAAAATAGGAGATATCCAAGTTCTTTTTTTTTCAATTGCCTTCATTATATGGCATATAGTTAGTGAACACTACTTTTTTTTCCCTCCCACCCTGAGGGCAGCTGACTTTGTAGAGGTGCAGCAAAGTGAAAAGTACCATGTCAGAGCGCAGGGACTGGTGACCCCTAGTTCTGGGGTTTCCATAACTAGATTTTTTCCCCCCACCAATAAAGAATGGTCTGAGTGGAATGGGGAGGTGAAGGGTCACTCTGTTCTCCAATTATCTACAAACCATTATTTCAACTACCTTTGAAGAAATACCTGTTTCCTTAGTGAGGTGCATTAGTAATGGGGAAAAGCTCTCTGTGATGAATAGCCGCCTCTTCCCTGTAGGGCCTGCCACATCGGAATGATGAAGACAGAGGGTCCGCGTGACCATGAATCTGTTGAGTCTCAGCTGCTTCAACATGTTGTCAGCTTCTCCTTTGTCCTGTGGCTTAGAGCACAAGGTTCTTTACACTTACTTGAATTCACATGTGTGACCTCTACATTTGGGCCGGTGATACCACAAATTTAACTGTCCCCCTCTTTCTCACAAGAAGTAACCCAGAAGGTGAATGAGGCTGGCTTAGGCATTAAAGCAAGAGTTAGGCTGGTTTTGCTCATAAAAATACATAACCTACATGCCCTCTTCTTACTGTATGATACATTCTACACTTCGGTCTCCTTCAGACACTCAACTACTTGGTTAATTTTAAGTAACTGATTTGCATATTCAGCTATTACTGTTGAAAGCATAAGTCCCATGCGCTGAACTTGTCCATCCTCCTGTGCACATGCCGTCACGGAGTAATGGTTGAGAGAGATTTTGGCCACTTACAGAGCAGAACAAGAAGCCTGGATCATTACATGCTTGTTTTTCTCTGTGTGAAACAGCAGCACAATTAAAAACGCTGCCTTTAAAAGGGGTAGGGATTTATATAGTTATCTGGAGGGCTGGCAACGCTATTGCCATTTAAGGAAATGACAATCAAAATATGTGGGCTTTAGTTTTGTGGCTTGTGATGAATATGTTCACATCTGGGGTAGGTTTTGGACATGTCACTTTCTGTAGACTTGATTGGGAGATGTAGTTTAACGCTCAAAAGGCCTCCAGCTTTCTGCTGCTTGGATTGCAAAAATAAAAGGCCAGAAAAGATAATATACTTGGACACAGCCGTGGCATGAGTTTGAATTTCTTTCCCTCAAGTCATGCTGCTTGTGCTGAGGGAGCTATGTGTTTACAACCCCTGGTAACAAGGGTCTGTATCCCTGGAGTTGATACACAACCTATGAATGGCCAAGTTCACTATGCGTAAAAATGGCCTTTTGAAATACATATTGTGACACCTGGCCGTTACCAGAGACATCAGCTTGCTTCAAAGCACATCAGTGGTAGGAAAAAATTGATTTATCCTTATTCCGTTTTGCTTCCCCTCATTTTTCTGCATAATATGCTATTTACTTGATTCCTTTTTAGTCCAATAAATGCATAACAGCTTGCTCTGACATAGACCTGGGGCCCTTCACATGAGCTAAAACCCAGGTCTGTGAACAGACCCTTCCAAAGCCCATTTGGTTTAAATGAACTGTATTTTTTTTAACTGAGAATAACTATGTTTTCTTCAAAGCAAAATGAACAAGCAAAGCAACCCAAAAGGCCAGATTTTGATCTTTGTAAGAGGACTGCACTTGATATGATTCTCCTGTCCCTTCCCATGATGGACCACGTTCACTTCTCTGGTGCAGGCAGTGGAGGAACAGCAGAGCCAGCTCTGGCCTCTCCCCAGAGATCAGGGACATGCCACCCCGGGCTTACACCAGGGCTTCAGAAGGGCTCTTTGGGTCATTTAACCCCAGCCACAGCTAACTACACCCTGGGCACTCCAGGCAGCTGTTTGTCTAACTTGTAATGTGTGTATGTGACATCTAATGTTCTTGTTCTTGTGTAGGATCCAGGATATCTGCCACGTGGTTTCAACTGTTTGAGAACATAGAAATTATCTTTCTGTTTTTCCTGTGATGTATGTCTTGGATCAATTCGATGAATATTTGTAGTGTAAAACATTGCTCCTTCAATATGTCTTGTATTTCACTGTATTTTAGTCTATCATCCTGAACAGCTGAAAGCCTTAAGTTGAGTGAATGGCCACGCTGTTCGCTTGGGTGTTTTCTCCTGCCTAACATGAATCAACTATAGCATTTCTGTGTTAAATATTTGGATACCTTCCATCTCCCTGAAGGAGAAAGAAGAGCTTCCTCTTGCTTGTCCAATTGCTAGCTTCTGTCTTCTTTTCTGACAGCAAATGGGACCTCAAGCAGTCAGCTCTCTACACCCAAATCAAAGCAGTCCCCGATCTCCACACCCACCAGCCCAGGGAGCCTCCGTAAGCACAAGGTATTACGTTTCTTATACCTTACTACATCTGTTTCTTCCTTTGTCTGCTCAGATTTGTATGACACTTAAGTCATGGCCATATCTGGAAGCACAACTCTTTATGTTGAAACAGTGGAGAATTTGGCTCATTACCTGAAAGGGTTGTCACTAGGGGGTTTAGCAAGATGGTGAACAACAAATCATTGGCCTGTTTCTTCCACTGGAGTTATTAACGTGTGCTGGAGATCATCCATATGGATCGGAAGAGATAATTTAATGCCAAGCTCGTCTCACTACTTGAAAAAGTTCACAAGTTATTAACGGATCTGATCTTCATATAAATCCTTGAAAAGCCTTAAGTGTTGGCAAATCTGCTCCATTAAGCAGCAGAAGATATGCAAACGTTACTGAAGCTCTGAGACATCACTTTAATGATGCTTCTCAAGGATTTATTTTTTTTAATTATTTAAGGCCATGCTCTGTTTTACAGGAAACAAGTGGTTTTTTACAGCTGGTGAAGTAATTATGTTCTGGTACAGCAGCTGGTGACAAACAGGGTGTCTAACAGGTAGCACGGCATCCTGGTAGACATCAGTAAACACGTGCTGGCTCACAGATAATTCATGTATTGGTTTATTTAAAAGGTCTAGTGGCAGTCACAGCTTTTTATGTTCCTGTTATTCAGTGCCATCCCACGCTGAGTTCAGATTGGGCTTCCTCATTTCTGGAATAGCCACAGTGCTGCTTCCAACAGTCTGTACTTGATACAGAAATTGGAACTTGGACATAAATGTAAGTGTGAGATGAGGTCAGTGGGATTTCTCCTCAGCAGTCAGAACATACCTCTCAGCCCAAGTATGATAGTGAAGGCATTGACCTGAAATTCTGGAAGAGTAATTAAAAAATTCTGCTAATGGTGAGGTTTTGCAGTCAGCCAGCCCCTGTGGTCTAGAGTGCGTGGGTTGAACGGATTTTGTTGGAGGACGATGTTTTTTCTCAGTGAGGAGTGGTCGCAGCAGCTGGACTACAGTTGTTATGATGGTGGAACAAAGCTCAGAGAAGTCAATGGGAAGAATCCCCCGAAGTCCAATGGGCTTTCAAGTACACCTCTAACACGTAAGATTTTGGATCACAGACCTTTGGACATGGGGCTGAATGGTACTGAGGGAGCCTGAGATGGACTTCTGGCTTCTCAAAAATCAGATCTTTAGAGGATGTAGTCACTCAGCTTTATTTGGCTTTCTATAACACAGGCATAGCTGAATCCAAATGAAATCTATGTTTTCTCCAGGCCCTCACTCTGGTCTCAGCTGCTCAGTCTAAGTCTGAGGAAATGCACCAATTCTTACACGATGGGTCCAGATTTATTATTAAATTATAATTGAGAACAGGATCTGGCCCATAGTGTGAATTCAACAATTGTATTTCAGCAAAAGTGATGTTGTAAACTGCATCTTTTGTTTCCGCCATCATGGACCTGAAATACTTTCCAAAAACTATCTCATTTAGGACTTTGAAGATGAGGATTTGCTTCCTGGTAAAGGCAAGTCAAACTCACCTTCTTTAACGTTTTATGTATGTTTTCAGCTGGCTGATTCATGACCTTTCCAGTGAAGCCCCTGGAACATCTGCAATAGATGGTGACTGCTGAGGGCAAAGCCCATCCATCTATGAGCTTCTCCACTAACTTAAGCCAATCAGCAAACACGAATGTAGCATTTGAGGTTACCAGAATATTCATGCATCATTGTCTTTCTCCCAGGAGCTATTTCCTGCTTATGATGAAATCACTTTTCTTTTTTTCCCTTAAAGCTCAAATGATAAATGTTTAGGTTGAGTTCACCACAAAGTCCCATTTTACCTCTTCTTTTATGAAGATCATTGCGAATTTCCTTTCTGTGTCTTTGGGCTTCTCTTCGTTGTGCTCACAGTTATCACCTGTGTTGTGTGAGTCAGAGTTCATCAAAGAGGTCCAAGGAGAGCTTTAGCCCTTGAGCTGGTTTGTGTACCTGATTCCACACAGAGCTTTATGGAAGTGGAATAAGATGGTTAGCCCAGAAAGGGACCCTGGAAAAGCTTTTGATCCAAATAATAAACTTGGGATTATTTTCTTAACCCTTCTAATTGATCAGAAATGACTTAAAGAATAAATCATGGAGCGTGTGGTTTTCCTACAGATTTGTCCTAAGGGTAGCTGTCAAATCAAGGTAAGACGCTTTATGGTGGACTTACAATCAAAGAAACCTGTTTAAGGAAAGGTCCTGCTCTTTCAGGCATGTGCTCTAATGGACACATTGATCCAGAAGCAATTAAAAAATACTTCTTAAACTTCTCACTGAATACTTCTCTTTCTTCTGATGCCAAGATTCTCTTGCTCCACTGTGCAAGGAACCTGCCTTGATTTTAGCCTTGAACTACCTGGACAGTTGGTCAGCCCATCCAGTAACCAGTGCACGAGTCTTCCACCCTGTCCCTACGAACTGCACGGAACTGGACCGTTCTGCGGCGTTCTTACGCATGACCAAAGGTGGAAACTGATTGTGTGAGTTAACATTTTCTTCTTTCTTCCTACAGGACTTGTATCTGCCCCTGTCTTTGGATGACTCTGATTCCCTTGGAGATTCCATGTAAAGCGACACGAAGCTAAATGTCCATATTGCAAGCTATGTTTAAGATACAGTAGAGTACTTCTGCCAAAATAAGCAGATAGGTGACTGGTGCTTTCAAAGCAGACAAAGGACACACAGTTATATGTCATTTTTTTTCTGTGATTTATCCTCCGTGCCACAAATCAACACCTACCAGTCAATAGAGATAGAGGGATACCATTCTTCTAAGTTATAGAGGTGCAAAATGGACCTTGCGAGCAATTTGGGGCCAATACGCCAATGATCCTGTGCATTCCCATTTTTTTCTATTATTTCTTCTGCTGCTGCATCTATGTGATTTTCCTAGCGATAGTAAAGTAGCTCCCCCAACAGCGTACAGACGGGCGGCTTGCTGACCAACCTGCAAGCCCAAGGAGAGCAAGTGCTACTCTCTACCTGTCCAAGCTGCCAACAGTTGCCAACTCACCCGCAATCCTCACTCGCAGCCCTGCGTACTAACTAGTATTGGTTTTATTGTTGGAGGGCAGGAAGGGAAATGACTGCTGAAGTAAAAACTTCAGCGGTTTTACTAGTTTGATGTTTAATATGCCAGCAGAAGCTTGGATGAGTTCAGGAATGACCGCGTAAGACACTAAGTAAGGTTAGTACAATAGTTACTCAAATATTGGCATTTTTTAATTATTACTTTTTTAATGATGAAGCAAAAAAGTGTAAGGCAGCCGAATTATCTGGAGTGGAACACCTTTCACGTATGATCCAAAGATGCTGCTAGCTGGTAACAAATTTTTACACTTATCCTATGGTATCTCTCTATCTCTGTTTGTAACAGGAATGCCTTGTCAACAGCCAACACTGAAAACACTGTGAAAATTTGTTTTCAGGTTTGACACCCTACAGGTCACTTTTTATAGCAAAAAAAAAATCAATACACTTTTTATAAAGGAAAACCTTGTATCTGTGTTTTGGGAGTAAGGATTCAAGCTCCTTCTTTTTTATAAAAGCTGGTAATTTTCTTTTGTTTAAAAAACACGCTCAGAAAAAATGTACAAAAAAAACCAACTGACAACTCAGAACAGTAATAACAACAACTCAGTTTAGAAATCTTGTCGTCACTGCCAAACCAGACACATGTAGGGGGGAAACAAAGGTCAATTCAAAATATTGAATGTTTTGATAGTTTTTGTAATGTTTAAGACTACGTATTTGGTTTTTTACACTTCAGTATTCCTAACTATGGCCAGATTCTCTACGTAGATAACAAAATGGAATTTTGTGGTGTTCAAAAAGCCGTATTTTAAGGAACTCTTCTATCTGACGCAAACAAACTTACTGTATTTAGAGAAACTTGTTGCTTTTATTAATCGGTAATGACTCCTACAGAATGCAAAGTTCATCTATTCACGCAGGGCTGGTGGTTTTTACGATGCCGAAGCTTTGTCATAGGCTCGCTGGCATTGCCTCCCTTTCTCATGGAACAAGCTTCCGATGAAACTGATGATTACAGAACTTTACCTAAATGAAATTTGTGCAATCGAATCTCTCTTTGTTGCTCTATTTGCCTTTGTTTCAACATACACATCTGTTCCCTATTGCCTTGCAACCCCTTGTGATTAGAATGAATTATAGCGTTGTGATGTTTGATGCTACATGAATGCTGGGTTGTTCCCAAAGCCACTCCGCGTTTTGTTTGCTTGCATTGCTGGTAGGAAACAATCTGTGCAGGCTGCATCGTTAGAGGTTCATGTGATGATACATATAATGCAATTTTACAAAGAGATTTATCTGAGAGAGGCCAGGATTGGGAATTATCAAGGGGTCAGAGTTATTATGCACCAAATTTGCACCCAGTAGTCTTAGTGCATGATCATTTACACCCAGAGTTTTGCACAAGAAATCATTTTTCCCCACGAATAACTTCATTTAATTGAATAACTCTCTGACTATGCGACTGCTAAATGATCGTTTCACCTGTGTATATAGAATCCTGGGTTTAGTTCAAAGGCCAAGGGCTCGTGTTGAAGGTTTGTGGGGGAAAGGACGGTGGTGTGCAGCAGTCAGGACACCTTCATTCAGCCCTTGGCATTACTAAATTTCATGTCTGAACGGGAGCAGGTCTCTTAGTAACCCTGTGCCTCAATCTGTCTGTCTGTCCCTACAGGGACAACACTGTTCTACCTCACTGGGGGTTGTGAGGCCAAATGTTGGTTAGCGTTTGTAAAGTGCTTTCAGATCCTCTAACAGAAGGTGCTGAAGTATCCTGGGTGCAGATTTGGTTATGGGTGCTATTTTTTGGCTGTTTAATCCTGTGAGTGCTACTGTAGACACTGGTCATGAGAAAATAGGACTTTTCAAACATAAGGATGTCAAAGGCCATGGTTATAACAATATGAATCATCAGAACTTTTGCCTTAGTAAAAGCTTTAGTGAGAAAGATAATCTGACACGCTTTTACTCTCTCCTCTGTTTTGTTGGTGGAGAGCTGAGTCCCTCCCCAAGTCTCTGCCTTTCCAGAGACCCTGACTAGTAGTCTTGACCCTGCCTGTTGGAGATGATAGAGTTAGACTCCAGTCAAAGGTGTTGTCACTTCAGTAACACAGGCTGTTCCCGTCATTGTCAGGGTTAGCATTGTCTTGCCATCCTTCCTCTGAATCTCTGCTAAACCAGGAGACCAGCCATGAAATCACATCTAGGTCCTCTTGCTATTCAGTACGGGACACTCATTGCAGATCCACCAGGAAAACTGAACTGACTGAACTGCTAGAGCTGATGGTGGTAGGAATGGAGTCTGAGATGTGCTGGCATCCGGTATCCTTGAGTTCAGTTTGTGTAAGTTAAAGCAGGATCTCAAGGGGTGAATGCACCCTTGGATGGATGGATGGTTGGTGAGGTAGCTGTTGAGAAGCAGTTCCTTTCCTTCTTGCCACAAGTGATGTTTGGTTATTGGAAGATGCTTGTCCTGGCGGAGCATGCTAATGAATCACTGAGGCCTTCTTCCTGAGCTGTACCTAGTGACACATCTAAAACCTGATCCTACAACTGCTCCCTTGGGAGTGGAGTTTTGTTTGCATGAGGATCATCCTAGGGTGGAGCTGTGCCCAACAATTCCTTCAGGGAATTAGGGGGATCTTGAAAAGGTCCAAAAGAAGAAGAAAAAATATTGTTCAGTGGGAAAAATAGCCATTCAAACCAACAGAAGCCACAAAGAAAACAGGGTATGAGGTCAAACTCCCAAGTTTTAAAAAGCAATTTTCTAGGCAGAAATGCCTGGGCAGTAGAGAAGTCAGTGAGCATTTCAGCTGTAACATAGTTAAGTCTGTATTAATGCCAATATTGCATGAGTTTTGTACAGAAATGCATGTGGAATGTTACCTACATTCAAAACTAGTTATCTGTGACTTTGTAGGATCCCTAACATAGATTTGAATACACAGAGAAACAATGCACAGGCACCGTACCATGGTCAGTTCAATATAAGGACAGCCCTGATTTGGGAAAGACCTTAAAGAGATGCTTAAATTTTAGCACGTGCTTTACTCCTGTTGGTTTTTCACGAGAAGCAAGCTTGGGTTTGGTCAGAAAGCCTTCCTGGACTGGAATGCATTAGTAATTACTTTCAATACACTATAATAATTCCAGACCCTATGAGATGCTGGAGCAGATGACAGGAATTCCATTATATACTCCAGAGTTTTACCTTTCATATTTTTTTCTACTTTTACAAGCACATAAAACTCCACAGGATATGAGGATTTGCCATATTAATTCTGCTATAAAAACCCCTGTCTAATTTGCCTCATGGGACTGCCTTTAGTGTTTTCAGAGACTAATTGAATCACTAAGACTACATTGTTTTAAAACAATACAGTACTTAAAGAACAAATTGGAGACACTTTTGAAGTAGCAGGGCTTTGCTTCTTCAAAATCGGCCTTTATTCAGTATCCGGTATATTTTAGCAAATTTGCATATACAGTAAAAATACCTGTTTCAGACACACAATCACTCGGAAGGAATTAGAGCAATCCTCCAGGCAGACTGGTGTATTCACTACGCGTGTGTTGCAGTGACGGTCTTGACTGTAGAAGACCAGGGCAACGCAGCAAAATCTTCAGCCTTAGGATTTCCGTCACTTGTAAAGCATTTATCATCCCCAAACTTTCTGGGGTGAAAGCCTCATCTAAGATTTGGAGCTAGTTCAGTTCCACCAGCTAAACACCCAACAAAGACTCCACCCCTTGAAGTCATTTTGAAAGTGTTTAGCAATGGGATTTTACCTTGGTCGCCTCTGCAGCGGGAGATGGGAAGAGCTTTGGCCACCATTGGTTGCGTTTCTTATGGCTGCGCATTATTTACAGCCTCCTCAGGAGCTGGAAACACTCATTGTGTTATTTTCATAGAGAACAGAAAAAAGAATTCTGCTTAGAAAACAACTTCCGCGTCTCTCTTTCATACTGAGCTAATATAGGCGTGCAGGCAAAACATCGCACACAGAGTCTCGCTGTTATTTCTCTCTCCGTTGCTTGAACAGTACTTTTGAAGGGAAAAAAGGCAGGCAGGACCAAAAATGGTAGCAAACAGCACAACAACGTTTAACCCGGGCATTGCCAATTGGAAGTAACAGCGTAAAAGTGTCGGTTTCTCCTTATCCATACGGATGCCGATGACATTTTCTAGGATGCCTCGTGTTTGCTTTCTCGTGCCTTTGAGGTCAGTGCTGCTCTTCTTGCTGCCGCACAGACCACGCTGGGGAATCGCTCTGTTACGCCGTGCTGAGTCCCTGCACAGACGCTGTTCCAGCGACAGCCATCCCTGGAAGGTGCGACCTCTCTGCAGGGGCACGGTGTGGGCTTTACAGCGTCAGACTTGTTCAGGGCAGTCAGAGCACAGGAGTGTATTTTGTCACTGGCTTCAGTGGTACCCCACACCCGTTCAAGGGAACTGGAGAGTCGTCTTCTAACTAGAGTAGAGGCAGAATCATTTTTAGAGAAAGGAAGAAAAAATAACCAAGTAAAGTAGGTATAAAATGAGGCCAGAAAGTGTCTCCTCAAGCTAAGACAATCCACAACCAGAGAAAGGCTATAGAGAGGTGTGTTTACCACACACAAGGTGCTGGTCATGACCAAGATGGAATGAAACAGCTTCTTTTTTTCTAGTGGTGATTTAGGCTCAAAGTTGTTTTTCTGGTTGCTGATGGAAGCAGGTTGGAACAGATTTGGGACTGGTGAGGTTCATTGTAGAAGCAAATGGATGGTACAAGGTGAAGATCTTTTTCTATCTAGATAAAGAGTGAGGTCAGTCCACGCAACAGGATTAGTGCTTTACACAAGATACCTAGAAAAGATCCAGCTTGGTGTAATGAGACCAAGAAGGTTAAGACTTTAAGTGCCTTCCAATGTGCTTTGGGCTTCAGAAGTGGGACAACACAGCCTAGGTAAAAATGGCCTTGACAAAAGGGGACAGGACAGACTTTGATTCTTGAGATATTTAGCCCATCTGGCATTTACTGAAGCAGCTCTTAAAAATTACTGTCTCCAGAAGCACGGGCTTCCTCTGCCTGATGCCTCTGTCCCATCTGTACGAATCTGAGCAGGCCTCTCCATGGTATCTCAGGAAATGTTAAAGCTGAGGCTTGGGTCTCACAGTGCAGCCACTGCTCACTGCTGGTGGAGTGAACCGGGCTGGGTTCTGCTGCATCGGTCATCGCTTCTGTCATTCAGATATTCTTCTCCTTCCTTCTCTGCTCCTGGCTTGGGATCTGGTGTCTCTCATCCCGGGTGCCTGCAGGTGAAAGGCTGGGGCCGGCCATGTGTATAGACCCCTTGTTTCATTTTGTTTTGTTTCCTCTGGAACAGATCTAGTCATCTGCTGTTTGTCTGAAGGTCTGGGGCCAAGCTGACAAAAGACCCACATGTTTTAATAGGGAGAGGGGAGGTGCTCAGAGGTTGTAAGTAGGTGCACGGAAAGGCTTTTTTTCAGCAATGCCATTGCTTAGCTGCTGTGACAGAATCCCAGTTTCAGGATAGGGTATGAGTACTACATCTGCAGGTGAAAACGTGGAGCTTTGGGGTCACAGAGCACTCTCCAGCCCTCAGGACACAGTGTTTAGAGAAGGTTAAAATCACTGACACCAATTTTTTTGGCTAATAGCTGATCTTCTGAGCAAATAACAACCAAACCGAGCAGATTCAGCAGCGGGATTTCAGAACCATGGGGGTTTCAGAGCTACTGGTCTTTGGTGTAACTGTCAGAGATCATTTTCCCTGTGCCATAGTGTCCCAGTGCAAAAAGAGCTGGTCACAAACTTATCTCCACCTGATGCAAAGAGCTATGGAAGAGCTCGCTCTTATGATTTATTAATTATTTAGCAAGGTCTGAAAACCTTACAGAAGCAAACTACGGTCTATTGTCTTTGGCAAGTCTTTTCAGGAACTCTGTCCCTCTCAAAACTACGTTGTGAAAACGCTTCATTATTTTGCTAATGGTGAAAGACAAACACATTATTTTTGGTTCCCCCAGCGCCCGTGGAAGAGCCGGCAAGGCCATATCCACATCCAGCAGCCCAATTCTCTCATCTGGAGTTGTCACCTCTGGCCTGAACACAGACCCCCGCTGCCCCGCTGTCCGTTACATGTGCGCGTACAGATCAGGAGCAGTTTGTGTCACCATTCAAAACATGGGCCTTGTAAATGATGAATAAGTCTAATGATTTCAGTGGCCTTCTACCAAGAAAACAGTGGGGCTGTTGTTGGAAGCTTCCTTGTTCATGGCCAGCTGGCTTCATGGGAAAGAGCTGCCTTTCAGTTCCACTGCTTAACGCCCTCAGCTGAACTCACCTATTCTGGCTCTTGCTCTGTATCTCAGTGAACCGTAACTCGGGACTCTCGAGCCAGTTTAGAGCTTCCCTAGGTCTGAGGGTTTATCGCTCAAACAACTGAAGGAGGAGGATGCCCAAAGGGGATTAACAAATCCTTGTGGTAATTAGAGTCTGTCAGCTGAAAAAAAGAAAGCTGGCATCGTTAGAGAGGACGCTATAATGGCCAGTGTCATGGGAAACAAAGAAAAAAGACTTGTTCCTAAGAGGAATGGTAGGGGGCATTTGTTAGGAGATATTTACTGAGTGAGGAAATGAGCTTGAACTTCACGGAAAATGAAATGGAAGGGGGGGCATGAGGCAGGGCATTGGAAATGTCACTGCCAGTGATGTGTGGGAATAACAAAAGATGAAAGCCAAGAACTTCCAGGGGCGAACAAAAGAGGAGGCTGGGGCTAGCTGAGGAGCTACAGCTTGGTTCTGGACAGAAAAGCAGCAGGGGTTCCTGGCTGCGTGTTGAGAGTTTTTGCCCCTGCAGGTATCTAAGCCAGGATGCAGGTTATCTGCAACAACAGTGTGTGTCCCACTCCTGATGGCAGAAAGAAGGTCGCACTTGGCCGCAGGCAGGAGAACTTGGCCTGAAGCTCCTCCTCTGCTCCTGTTTTACTCTCCTGCCAGCACGTGTCAGCCCTCAAAGGGGAAGGGAAGAACCAGCCCTTTGCTGAATGACAGCTCCAACCTGTGGTTTGGTTTTATTTTTATCCTTCCCATCTGATCAGAAATTCATCAGCACGGCCTGGCTTGGAGAAGGACAGGCCTGGCACACCGGGGGACTGCAAGAGGTGTGCGAGGGAATAACAGGGCACCTCTGAACTTCCCATCCCTTCCCCCGGAGCTCAGCAAGCTCTGGAAAGAGCACCAGGGGGAAAAAGCCAAGACAGGCTCCTGGAGGAGGTTACCTCGATCTGCGGTGCAGGCAGAGGGGCTGCTGGTGGTCTTGTCCATGAAACACCCACCTGGCCACGTATGTGAGAGCTGCCGTGCTCAGTACATCAACGGGGCATCCGTGCCAAACATGGGGACCTGTGTTCAACACTGGGTTTCTCTTGAGATCTTTTTGCTAACTTCAGTTGAGTTACAGTGCTTGTGAGTTTAACCCTAAAAGGCAAAACCACCAAGTTATCTGAACATGGGTTTTTTTGTTTAGTCTCAAACATTTTGTTGTTTTTTTTTTTGCCTAAAGATTGCACCTCTTTGTTTCCATTGGTTCTCAGACGCTCAATATAACACGAGTGGAACCCAATACACCTAATTCTCTGCTGCTTTAAACAGGCAGAAGCTCCTCTGTAATTAAGGGGTCTGAATCCATTTGGTCCGAGGTTGGTCTCCTGTTTCAAAGATCAATTACTATCAATACTTCTCGTCTGATTGATGCCTTAAGCACAGATTCAGTTTCCTGAGTGACAGCTGCAGACCTTGCAGGGAAAACCTCCCTGACCCCAGCAATAAGGTGATCTCTTGTACGAACCTCTAGGAGCAAGTTATATATGGGAGAGATTTTGTATAGTTTTACTACAGTTCATGATAAAGCTGAAATAGTTTTCTTTGTTGAAGTATCTTAAAACTTTTAGGATTGAAAATTAAACAAGGAACCTTAGCAAATCCGAGTCTCCTCTATATTTTCTGGTTCTAAGGAGTCCTGGCTTTATCTCACTTTACTCTCACTTCTGTCTACCAAGAGACAAGCCCTGAGCCCAGCAGGTTTATGGAACCAGAAGCAGCATTTCTATTTCTTCAAGTATTTTTCTATTCTAGTCCCAGCTAATACCAAGCAGAATAGAGATTTACGGTTGGCTTGGTTTTTAGAGAAAAATATTACCAAATGTCTCTGAACATAAGAAGGAAGGTTCCGTTCATTTTAGGTGACTCATCTAAACTCTAGGCTGCTTTTGATCTTTAGCCAAGCTGGTTCTTCCACCTCTATTTGCAGCAGTTCTATATAGGAAACGGAGATGAATTTGAGTCACATTTAAGCAGCGGAGTCGTTGTGGTGCAAAGTGATTCACTTGGCACGTACAGTCGGAATGAAACACGTTGGTGGCACTTGGTCAGGGTGGACCTGAACCACAGGCTGGTTCTGAACCCCCGAGATTCTGAGAGTCCTGGAAATGTCTGTCATGGACCAATGGGCCCCAAGCTGGGGTCTTGAAATTAAGAATTTTTACCTTCAGAGAATCCCTGTGAAACATTTAGTGGAGGCTTTTTTGTTGTTTCTTTTGGGGATTTGTGTTCGGGGATTTTTTTTAATTTTTTTTTTTTTTTTTTAATTCCAGCGTGGCTGCTTTTCTCCATCTGCTTCCAAGCACTGCAGAGCAGATAAGGCTGTGTTTTAATTCCGTTCCCTTTGCAGGTGGCAGTTGAAATGTCATGACTTTCTGTCTCCTCTCATGCTGGCCACACAGTCACTGAGAGGCTGCAGAACACACAGCGTTCTTTCCCTTTATTTTCTTCCCCCTCTTTACAACAGAAGAGCTTTTCCCTGATTTAGTGTGATGTCTGATGATGCATCTCCTTAAAAAGAAGAATGTCTAGGGAATTAATTGCACTGCTAATTGGTGTTCATAGATAAGGTGAAGCAGAAGTATTGAATGTAAGAACAAGAAAGCCTGTGAGTTATAAGTACATGCTGAATTCTGACATGTAAAATTGTTGTTAGTTTGCTTCTTATTTAAATGATGTGTGATCCAAGCAGCTTTATCACTGGGGCAGTACTAGTACAGCTGCGATTATCCGTTTAGAAGACACCCAGGGTCTTTTAGGAAGAGGAAACCTGTCTAGCCAAATCTCCGTCTATTCTCTAAAAGGACGACACATTCCCCTCCATGACACTCTGTATTTTGTGACGCTGTCTAGCCTAGAAGCACAGGAAAGGAGTATCAGCGGACCTTGCTGTTACGAGCCTTTGCCTATTTTCTTATATTCACAAATGTATCACAAGCCAGGGTTGGCGGCGATCACCGCGTAAGCCCGAGTTCTTCGCGCCACTCTTCTCTGAGGAGCACGAACTGCCTTCGCTCACGCCCTGCGCCCGGCGGCTCCGCGCTCGCAGCTGCAAATCTGCCGGGAGGCTGTGCTGAGGGAGGGAGGTATGCAGCTGAACTGGAACCTGGTCCTGGATTACTGTCTTAGGTCATTCGTTGAGTTTGTATGATTTCATCATTAACGACAAAGCTGCAATATAATATAATAGCTGAGAGGCCACGATGTATTTTCTGTTGTCGTTCAGTGGGTGGGGGCTGGAGGGGCAGCCGGGTTTAAAGTTTAGCTGGTATACTTTAAACTCAGTGTACATAACCTCGGAGGACACGCGGGCGGTAAGGGTTCAGCTGTTGTTTTGTTGGGATTGGTACATTTCGGTTTGTTTTTGTTTAAATAATAAGGTATTTAATGAATGACATTGTACAAAGAGCTATTAATTTAAGTGGTGCTTTCGTTCTCCTCAACCAGCTCTATCTCACCTTTCTTTTTGGCAAGCCTGCAACAACGCGAATCATGTTGACTTTCGTACCTCGGGGGAGTGCGTGGAAGGGGAGGGGAAATGCTTTTCTCTTCTGACAAATAACGTCACCCACAGTTAACTTTCTGCTTGGATATCTACCTTGAACTCCCCTTGCGCTGAATTTTATGTGAAGTTCTCCTAAAGGGACACAACAAGCAGAGGTTATTCCAAAAGATCTCAACTGTATCATCTTGTAATATATTGCAGCTTTATGCCAATGATTCCTTGCTTACCTGTACACAGTCCATGCATGTTTTGAACTAATTTTGCATTCTCCATTTGTGGTGAGTTATTTAGCATTTTAACCATCTTTTGTGCCATTCAACTTGTACAGAAAACATTTTTATTGACGTTTTAAAGGGAGGGGGAAGAAAAGAAAAGAAGCCCCTTCTGCTCCCTAGTTGTAGGTAGAACTCAGTTACTTAGCAAACAGATGTAGATGAGTGGTCGTAGTGTTAGAAACGTTAGCTTGCTCGTGAACAAGCTTTTGAGAGTAAATGCATGGTCCTGTACCTCTCTCTTCTTAATTAGCCCTTCCTTCTGGAAAGATTCTCTCTCTCTCCCTCTCTCTTACTCTGTCTGTGTCTCTCTCGTGGTTGTAAAGTACAGATTTGGGCATAAATAAAATGATCTACAACGAGGTTTGAAAAGCAGTTCTCAACAGGTTCTCTCGGGGAACTTAATTTCTCACAGCGCCTTGCCTTGGCACTTCGATTAGACTCTTAACTTTCAAGGTAAAACAGACGGAGATCTCTCACCTGTTGCCTCTGCTTGAACTGGGGAACAAGTTAAATCTTTGGAAGTTTGCGTCACTGGTAAATGATGAGATCTTGCTGATCCACTGCGACCGAGGCATGTGGCACGTGGTGTACTGGTCGTGGCTTCCACAGCTGGTTGTTCTTCATGGGACTCGTCCCGCGGCCCCTGACTTGCGGAGTTTGCACACTCTTTTGGATTTTCCTGGACACACAGCGGAAGGGGTGGGGGGTGGTATATAGGAATGATGTCGTTAGGGGTTCTGTAGACAACTCCTTCTCCACGCTCCCAAGCTCTGAGTTGAGTGCGCAGGGCTTACTGTTCAATAGCTGTGGTTCTGTTGGCAAC
This sequence comes from Coracias cyanogaster, assembly GCA_033124195.1. NCBI lineage: Eukaryota > Metazoa > Chordata > Aves > Coraciiformes > Coraciidae > Coracias > Coracias cyanogaster. The sequence continues at coordinate 14,061 of JAVSBS010027026.1, read as the reverse complement.
GGAGGACAGAAAACAAAGAGGGGGTCACTCACAAAGGTGGATTTTGTAAGAAATGGACTTAAAAAACCCCCACAAAGCCCTGCCACAAAATGTACCTAGATCCACACATCTATCCCCCATGCCTCTTCTCCCTTAACAGAATTTCCTTTTGTTAGAAGACTTGACTTTCTAGAAGAAAATTCCATTTTTGTGAGGTGTTGTGAACTGTTTTTACTACTTGTAATAACCATCCCAGGTCTGAGTATTCTTGTAATGCAATGCCATGCAGCAGAGAACCTGTCCACTTTATAGCTTTGCTCTCAATATTTGTTACTCATTGTTTTCTCATCTAAATGTACATTTGCAAGATGTGTGTAATGTCATTTTCAAAAAATAAAATTTGGTTTCAATATTTAGGCCGATACAAACCTTTCCGGTGCTTTTATTTGGCAAGTCTGCGTTGACTATGACTTGTGAATTATAGTGGTACTCGTTCGTTTTGATTCAGCAACTTTCCCAAATCGGTTCCACTTGTACAAATGCAGAAAAAAAAACTGGGGAGGAAATTGGATGGCTCTGAATTAATTAAGACCCACATCTGCCCGACTGAAACAGCCCAACCTATATAAGACCCGTCTTTTTGACTGAAGGGAAGAGCTCAGTGTGGGTCCCGCTGTAGTAGGTATGGGCAGGGCAGGACAGCACTTTAGTCAAAAGCATGGATTCAAAATAGGACGATCTGGCCCCCATCTGAGCTCTGTCTTGGCATCCAGGGCCTGGGCAAGGTCTCACATCAGCTTTGGGAAGTTTGGTGAGATTTGAGAGCTACGCCATGTTTGTCCTGCCTTCCCACACAGGCCTGAAAAAGGTCCAAGTTCTTTCACAGCTACCCTATCAGAACCACAGCAAAGACAACAACATTCTTCTTTGTAAGCACTGAAAAATGTTAATAAGGCTTAGACCTCCTCATTCAATTATACAGTAGAAGCCACGTTGCTGTTTGTTTCTGCTTCACATCTGCAGAATTCAAAGTGAGTGTGGTGAGTGGTGAGCGAGACCGGGCTGCTGGGAAAGAGCTCGGAGTCTTCCCAACGTTTCGTGCTCAGACAGAGCCCTTCGTCCTTCTTTCCCCACGCTCACCGCGCAGCAGCCTGGAGAGGGCTGCGCTCGTTGCCCTCCAGATGCAGAGGAGATGCTCTGCCAACGGGCAACCAACGCATCGTCCCACTTAGTCCATTACTGGCACCCACTTGTGTTATCTGCCATGCTTGGACAGGCCAGAAGTGGCACATACACCACAGTGCTGTCTGCAGTGCAAAACCACGCCAAAAAACCTGCAGTTCCCAGAATAAAACCCGTAGAAGAAAACCACCCTAAGAGCAGCCTTTATCTGAACGGGCATGAACTGAAACGGAAGCAAATGTATCAGAAAATGCTCTGGGAAATCACTCCAGGTTTACAGTCATGTAAATGACAGCAAAATTGAGCGTACAAAGTCCAGTCTTCCTGTGACAGGAGCCCAGATCTGTATGGAAATGTACAGCAGGTATCCCTGAATGTGTTTTTTCATCGGTGGTTGTTTCCAAAAGGTTCTAGCGCGTTGGCACTTTGCGGTGTCTGTCTTTTGGACTGGAATGTTTTGGCCTGGTTGGAAAACCTTTGGCTGGTCTCTTGACCTAATCACCATTACTTGATGCTCAGCCATGGCTCGCTGTGCAGTCTGGATCCAATCAAAGAAAACATACTTTTTGCCCGTCAGGCCTGTCAGCTGCAAATAATCCAAGTTTTCTGTGGTTGCTGGCTTTGAATTGCAGCCCAAAATATGGCAGCCAGACCCACGTGTAATAGGACATTGACCAGGCTCTGTCAGCTTAGCTCCAGGAAGCGCTGAACACGGTTGAAGCATCAACTCCACGGCTCAGGGTTTATGTAGTGATTGTTAATCTTTTCTGTAAATAAAACACCTTTAAAAGCCAACAAATCTAGATCATTTACATGGTTTCTCCTACAGTCTGAGCTCCGTCCCTTATCCGCCACTGCAGCCGCCTGCTCCCCACGCCAGCCTCTCTCAAATACACCTACACCCCAAAGGTATAGTTCTTTGTGCAGGTATCACCTTTACATAACGCAGGCCCCACACACCTGCAGACAGATGTGCTGTCCAGCCGTCCACTGGAAAAACAGTCATAGTACAGCTGTTCCTTGTTGGTGGGGTTTTTTAAAGAAAGCACCAAATATTAAAGGTTTAATTTTAGAGCCCACAAAGTAAACGAGAACTCTAATGACATGAAATTGTCGGCGCTCAGCCCTGTATCTGCAGTCTTGTTAACGTGAGTAATGGTCCCCAGGGCTCTGCACGGTGCATCCAACAACCGACTCCTGCCGTTAATTCTCCGTAAGATTATCAGCTGTTTGTGTGTAGGGGAGCAGGAGTAATGTTTTATGGAGCGTGACTTCAATTACCATATACACACCTTTGCCGCTTCACATAATAATCATTCATTGTTTTTATTTTTTATTCACAAGTGGCTCTACTGAATTTAAAAATTCCCGTCAGTGTCTTATTTATTTATTTTTACATCTCTTGGCCCTAAGACCCCAGAAACTTTCCTCTGCACAATGAGCGTGACTCTGCTGCTCCCTGCTCTGCAGGTATTACATGATGCAAACATTTTGGTTCCACGTATTTCGCTTTTCTGGGGTTATGCTGTAGGGTAGAAAGGCAACAAGTGCCTCAAACTCCAGGGATGTGTCTGGGGGTGAAAAGCAGGAGAGAGATTGCAAAATGCATTTATCTTTGGATGGTATAAGCAGTGATCAGGAACAGTTACAGACCTGCTCACAACCTGAAACCAGCAGGACAATCGGAGCCTGCAAAGCCTTCAGAGAAGCACATCTCCCTGAAGGAGACATGGTGTTGGGCAAGCAGGGACATCCCCTCCCGCTCCTGTCCAACCCCCAGTGTCCAGACCACCAGCTACAGCTGGGCTTGACTGCAGTGATTTGTCAGCCTGAAGAAGCACCTTCTCCCGAGGACAGAGAAGTACCTTCTCTCTCCTGCTTTGCTCAGGACAGATTCCACCAGCCAGGCCACCAGTGTGGCACAAGGTGGTGGTAAATGTGAGAACTAGTAAAGGATGATAGATAAGTCAAATCCGCTGCTTTCTTGTGCTGAAGACCCATTTATTTTAAGCAAAGGTCTTCCCACAGTTGGTGCACCCAAACGAGTGTTGACATTCGAACAGCTGTTTGGAAAAGATTTGAGTTGTTTCTTCTGACGACTGCACTCCAGCCACGACGTACGCGTCATCTTTTAATTTAAGCATTCAGAGGGTGCTTTTAGCAGCCACGGACAGCCATAGGAAGTGCCATTAAGCTGGTGAAACCTCTATTCTTCTAGTCACCATGACAGAGTGACAGCCAGGAAAGCAACTGGAGCTGAGGAGAGAAAGGTTATTTCCGCAAGTCCCTGGCAACACGTCAGTTCGGTGACACTGGCTGCCGCTCACAGCACCGAGGTTTCACAGCAGGCTTCCTGCTTTTAACGGTGTGTGGAGACTGAGGAGAATTTTAGATCCCTAGAAATGATGTTCAGCAGCTGTGTTCAGATCTTGGGTCTTCTTGAGCCCAGAGCAACAAATCATGAGTTTGACCACGTTCTCAGGTGCACCTGTCCACCATACATCAGAAGAATCTTGTGATTTAAAACATTTATTTCAGGGGTTGTCACCACATGCTGCCTGGTCTCTAGAAAACACATCAGCCAGTGTTTGTCCGGCTTCTAAAGCAGAGATGTCCAAATGGATTTGAGCATTCATAACCACAGGAAACCCTCCAGAAAGCTGCAAAAACACATCAGTTGGTCTAAACACCCCAGCGGCACCACTTCAGTTCTACCAGTGCTTTATCAGTCCCATCAGGCTGACCTGCAACTTCGGTTGTCTTAAAAGCTTGTGACAATCTAGAAGTAGGAGACATGACTAAGAGCCTGCACACATCGCACAGTGTGGTGCAAGAGAGCACTTGAGCAACCAGGAAGACCTTCTTCCCACAAGCAATATGATCTCCTCGAGTTTTCAATTGTTGGTGGAACAAAGGAACTCTACCGCTCTGTTGGGGGACAGGATGGGGTCAAAGGTGCCATTCTCTGACATCTCTGGCCCCAGCTCTGCTGAAAAATAAGGCAGCAAAGCCAACCCCAGCTTGTATCAGCATAGTACAGCAGCCTGACCAGAAGAAGTCCCACTGAAGATGCATTCACAGCCAAATCTGTCATCAGCCTGTAAATTACGATTCTTGCTATACTGCCTAGAAAGATGACCAGCATCTACAGCAGGAGGCAGCAATAAAACCTTGATTTTAAATTAACAGAGCACCATTGGAGAACAACGCATTCATGCACCCAGGAAAGAAAATCTTTGGAAGATGCTGCTCTGACACAAATTGTTCATGCTTTAATTAAGGAGTCCTCATCAGGGAGGAAGATAACTCTGAGATACAAGAGGAGAGGAACACACTTGATCTATAATGAAACTCTCGAATGAGGTCGCCCACCCATGTACTACTGTGCACATGCAGCAGGAAGATGAGCCAAACACGGTCAGATGAGGCCAAGCTTTTGTCGCTCTGCAAATGAATAGGTTGTCCTTCGGGTGGGAGGGGAACCAACGGGGAAGCACCGCAGTTAGGTGCTGGAGAACTTGAGAATAAGGGCAAATGTGTCCTCCCGTGCCCTCCTCATCGCTCCTGCTAAAGGACAACTTCGTTATGCCAGTCTCATGACAAAGCACTGCAGAACAAGCTCCCAGGCACACATGGGCAAGTCCAGCATCCCCCTCATGGCGTTTTCCATTAAAGCTGGAACCAAAACCCACCTTTCTGTCCCCTTGACACAGATTTAGATACCAAAAAACAAACCTGCCCTTAATATCCTTAAATAATTAAATGACTCAAGATACTCTGCTGCTGGTCAGAAAAGTAGATCAGTGTGACTTTTTAAAAGGCCAGGCACTAGGAGAAGATAAATTAGATCACTAGGTTATACCTCAGGAGAGCTGGTCTCAACTCCTGCTGTGGTCACAGGTTTCTGAGGGACCTGGGGAGTCACCTATGGCCATTGGGCAGACATCCAAAGTGGGCTGAGAACTTCTTTGGCTTTTGGGTGCCAGTAGGTAAGATAACTACTCCAGACTCTGTGTAGGAGCCGTGGCTAGGAAAACTGGACGTTTTGCCTGGGAGCACATCCCTGCACCACACAGCCAGGAGAGCTCAGGCGATGTTCCTGCAGCCGCCACAGCATCCCACAGGCCACAGGTGACAGAGCAAACATGACCAAGTCCCCTTCCAACTCCTCCTGAGGCTGAAAGAGGCTTCGATTGAAGGCTGTTTTGGAGGGCCACCGCTCCTAGAGGTCTCAGCTGCTTGGATGGAGAGGGGAAAGCAGCTCAGCCCAAGAGCTTGTCTCACGATCCTGAGACAGGCGCCGCTTTATCCCAACTCCACCGAGAAACAAGAGCGCTACAGGCAATGTTTTAAATATTTAATGTTTACACAGCACTCAGAAGACAAATGGCCATTCAAAGAGAAGGGAACTCCTGCCTTCTGCGTGTTCCTCAGGGAGTTTTCTCTTCATGCGCCTTTTTCAGCAGATCACGTTTCCTGTGCGCCTCCGAAAACATCTGTCCCGCTGCCGGGGCGAGCTCCCCAGCCCCACGGAGAACATCTGCCACGCCACCCGCGGCACGGCGGGAGGGCAGAACGCCTTGCCCAAGGGCGAGCGGAGGAGAACCCGGCCTCGTCCTCCCGGCCCCGGCTCCCCCTCAGCCACCCGCTGCCACCGGGAAAATGGCGGCGGCGACGGCGGCGGGAACCGGCGCGAGGCACGCACGGCGGCTCGCGCAGCGTTGGGCGAGGCCGCCACCTAGCGGCCCGCCGCGGCGCCGCCCGCCTGAGGGGCCCGGTCCGCGATGGCGGCGAGGCCGGGCCCGGGGCCCCGCCGGTCCCTCCGGGCTGCGGGGCGCTTCCCGAGGCCCAGGCGGAACGTCCTCCGTGGGCAGGGGCTGGGGTCGGGCCAGAGGAGCGGCTGGCGAAGGGAGTCCTCTTGCTACCCCCGAACTGAGCGGCCTGGCGCAGCGGGAAGGTGATGAAGGTTCAGGGGCCTTGGGGTACTCACAGCTGCTGAGGGTTCCCCTGGGAGGGTGTGGGATGTGCCGGCCACCGACCCACCCGCAGAGGCAGAGCACAGCTTCGGTTGGAAAAGACCTTTAGGATATCGAGTCCAACCTTTCCCCCAGCACTGCCAGGGCACCACTGAACCATGTCCCTCAGCACCACATCTCCACGGCTTGGAAACCCCTCCAGGGATGGGGACTCCACCACTGCCCTGCCCAGCCTGGCACAGCCCTTCACAGCCCTTTTCCTAAAAAGGTTTAGGTTTGTTCCTAAATCTAAACCCCCCCTCGTGCAACTTGAGGCCGTGTCCCTCTTGTTCCTTGGGAGAAGAGCCCAGCCCCAAACCTCCTTTCAGGGAGTTGTGGAGAGCGAGAAGGTCTCCCCTGAGCCTCCTTTTCTCCAGGCTCAACAACTCCCTCCTCTTCAGTCTCCTTTCTCCCCATAACCAGCCTGCCCGAAAAATGTCCTAAAATGCCCACTTCAAATCTTGCTTCTCCAGGGAACCTGAGAGTTGGCAATGCTGCTTTGTGTTCCCTCGCTTCTGTTAAAATCATTGCTGTCTCTGAGTTGCAGAATTGGGCCTTTTATTTCCCAAGGTTTAGAAATTTGCCTTATGATTGTGGTTAAATTTGCTGGGTGATAAATCCTGCCCTGTACACTCAGTGGGCAAAAAGCTGCTGTGACAGCTGTAGCCAGGGGCAAAGCACAGGCACTTCTGTGCCCTCTGGTTTAAGGGTTGTCTGCCTTTCACACGGTGCTGTGCAGAGATCATTGCCACTGAACCATCAGTCTGGGACTGATCCCTCGCTCCAACCCCTCCTGTCATTCATGCCGTGGAAAAAAGTATGAAGGAGACTATTATCAAAATTCCAAGATGAAATGGATGAGTCATCCAGATTCAAAATGCTGTTGTTGAGCAGAATCAGACCTTGGCTTTGAAAGTTTTTTGTGAATCTTGGTTAGTTTTTCAGATTCTGCCTCTTGGGCTCTTCTCTGTACAAAACTGCTTAAATTAGAAAGTGTAGAGTAAACATGTAGGATTTAAGTAGAATCTCTGCTGGAAACCATCTCATGCTTTATTTAAAAATTGCCCCATGAAATTAAGTGAATAATAGATGAACTTAGCTGTGGTGGGACATGAGAACCTGGGAGTGGAGTGTGTTTGCAAGGTGATGGGCAGGTTGCAGGCTTCTGTGATAGTCATGAGTGGGGCAAAGCCACCTTGCAGTAATGGCCCTTCTGACAGGCGTGAGAACAGCTATTGGAGCAAAGCAGTCTGGAACTGGACTGAACCGTGAAATCAAAGAGTCCTTTGGTGTGAAGAAAGGATGCTATGACATCCTTCTTTGTGAACAGAGTATTTCCTTAAGAGTAACCCTCCTGGATCAGGGTTGGCTGGAGAGAGGAACAATGATTGGTTCTAGATAGCAGGATGCTGCAGATACTGAATGGATAAAATGGGGTGGCTTCAGACCACAGCCTGTTCAGATTCTGTGACTACCACCAGCTTTGGGCGCTTTTCAGGCTTGTTACAATCACAGAATCACAGAATGTTTTGGGCTGGAAGGGACTCCCAGAGGTCCCCTAGTCCAGCCCCTCCGCAGTGAGCAGGGACATCTTCAACTACAGCAGGTTTCTCAGAGCCCTGTCCAACCTAATCTGGAATGTTTCCAGGGATGGGGCATTGACCACCTCTCTGGGCAACCTTGGCCAGGGTCTCACCACCCTCAGTGTGAACAATTTCTTCCTTAGATATAGTTTAAATCTCCCCTCTTGTAGTTAAAACTATCACCCCTTGTCCTGTCACAACAAGCCCTTCTAAAAAGATTGTCGTAATCTTTTCTACTGAAAAGCCGCAAGAAGGTCTCTCTGGAACCTTCTCTTCTCCAGGCTGCACAAGCCCACCTCTCCCAGCCTGGCCTCCCAGCAGAGGTTCCACCCTCCCATCATTGCTGGGGCCTCCTCTGGCCCAACTCCAGCAGGTCCATGTCTCTGCTGTGTGGAGGACACCAGAGCTGCCCCAGCACTGCAGGGGGGTCTCCCCAGAGCAGAGTAGAGGGGGAATCATCTCCCTCGGCCTGCTTCCCACACTGCTGCGGTTGCAGGATATGACTGGCTTCCAGGCTGCGACCACACATCGTTGCCCCACACCATCATATGTGTGGTTTGATTCACCAACATCCCCAGCACCTACTGTGCAGGGCTGCTCTCAATTCACCCATCAGCCTGCCCTTGTTTGTGCTTGGGATTGTCCTGACACAGGTGCAGGACTAGTAACCTGTAGGGTTGTGTCCCAGAGCTGTGTCCCCTCTGCAGCTGTGAGCAATCCCGCACTGGGCACAGCTGGCAGAGCATTTATCAGCACCATGTGCTGCAGAGGGAGAATGAGAGCTGTTGGTTGTAGGGGAGGGTGTGTATTTATGGAGGGGTTCTAAGACAGGGGCAGAGCAGGTCAAGGAGCGAGTTCTGTTGTTTAGTTGTGCTGTGCCTTTACACAAAGGGCCAGCTCTGGGGTCTTGTTTGCCTGCTGAGGGTACAGGCGTGAGCCGGGTTTAGAAAGCAGCAAGTCTAGAGCAGGGGAAAGTGTGGTGGGGCAGTGCTTGGAGATGTTAGCGGGTTGTGCAAGACAGCAATGGGGAGGCCAGGGGCACCAGCTTAAAGGAGTTTGTAGTGATGATCCTCAGGACACCTCCAAGGAGGCTAAAGGCTCCTGGGAACATCCAGGGATTTCAGGTACCATGTTGGAAGGTTAAACTGTCCATGATAAATGAGTCCGCTTTCCAGACCACAGCAGTATCTGTGAGACCAGTGAGCACATCTCTCTGAATGCTTTGGCATAGCCCTACTGAATTACAATCTTTTTCTGCTGTGTTTTTGCAGTGACACCAGAGCTGCCTGGCTGTCCTTGGTTGCGGTCGGTAGCTCATCTTGCTGCCCATCTAAAGGAATTCCTGCTTCTGGCAAGATTTCCAGCAAGAGCTCCTCCTCAGCCCAGACAAATCGTGTACGATTCTTGGATTATGCCACCAGACTTAATACTGGTATGAAAAAGCTCTCCTGGTTTTGTTCCACCCTGGATCAAAGGCGGCTACTGTGAGTACATGTCTATATAAGTTGTGAATATTTATTATCAGCTTGCAAAAAGTAGAATTTTGCCATACTCGTGGGATTTTTCATGTTCTTCCCTCAACTGTGCAAATGAATCACAGTGTGCCTGGTATGTATAGACAGACGTCAGCTTTTTATTATGATTTAAACCTCTGGTCTACTATAGTCACAAATTGAAAACACATGGCTTTAGTATGTAGGGCTTTTTTTACTCATTAAAAGTTAAAACTGTAGTGGCAGCTTCCAGGGGCTTTCTATCCAAATTTCAGCATGCCTTCAGAAGGAAGCCGGGTAAGTGCTTTATAGAAGAGCAAACAGTCCTGCAGCGAACCTTGCCGTGCAGCGCTTTATGATACAACTTAACATTTTGTCTTCAAAGTATTTTCTGGTTTTAACTCATCCCCCGAGATCCAAACTCCTTTAGGCAAGTAGGAGATTTGCTGAGTAGCAAGGTTTGGGAGAAGGAATGGACCTATTTGTAAACTTAGACCAGTTATGCTGAAATAAGGAGGGCTAAGTGGAGGAAGAAAATGGGGGAGGATATGTTAAACTACTGGTACAACTGAAATTTGGTAATGTATTCTGAAATGGTGCTCATTCAAAAGTTTGACTGCATTTACTAAAATATAAATAAAAGCCACAAAACAGTAAAATAAAGGTGTTGTAATCCTCAAATGAAAGAAAAAAATCATGCCAAATTAATCTAAAATTTAGGATTCACCCAAAATGAGATTGAGGCTGAGCAGAGTATGGAGAGAAGTTGGTTTCTCCAAAACCATATCTTACTGAGAATTTGTTTTTGTCTCATTGTTTATTTTGCCACAGCAGAGAGAAATGTAGTATTTTCCGAGTTCTAAACTTATGTCGTTACCCCCATGAAGTGATGTATCTTCCTGGGAGAGGAGCAAGCCCGGATGAGTGTGAGGATGGGCAGGTTCCTGAGGGATCAGAGATGAGGAGAGCTGGTTGGCAGTGGTGCAGAGCCCGGGAGCAGCTCAGCCTCCCTGGGGTGAGCCTGTGGACCTCTGGAGTCTCGTGTGGCTCTCCCAGGCTGGGTGTCTACCTCATTCAGGTTGGTTTCTCCTCCATGGAACAGCAAAATCTGGCCATTCTAGGCTGTGAGCGGTCAAACCAGAAGGTCTCCGGCAGCGTGCAAGAGCCATCCCTGAGGCTGCTGCAGGCTCGCTGCAGTGCTCAGGGAAGGGCACAAAGCCACCCGTTGGGTTTGGCTGCATCTCCTGGTCTGCACAACTCCATCCAGCTGCAAGTCCCACAGAAGCCATGTGTGACTCTTCTCTTCAGCCTGGATGGGCTGTTACTGGAAGGGATGCACTGAGGCAGAGGCATTGACGCTGGCCTCATGCAAGTGAGGAACAGTATGCAGCCTAATAAGGAATATTATTTTTTTCATGGCGCACATTAATCTGCCCTGTTTTCCATACAAAAAAATGCCTGCACCTCTTGCCAAACAGCCTCGCCTCATCTTTAAAAGTTCATTCGCAGTTACAGCCACGGTCGCAGCTAAGAAACAGGTTACTGGAGTAAACAAGGCTCTGCGTTTTGGGTCAGCTCGGAAGGTTTCCTGGTGTCCCTGTGACTCATCACTGGAAGGGTCATCCTGAAACACACCCCCTCTGCTGATGTGAGCTTGGTACAGTCCGAAGAGTTTCAGGTTAAGTAGCCGAGGGGATCTGTGTTTGCAGGAGTCCTTTTGGAGTTTGATGTGCCTCAGAGCAGGGACAGACCTCAGCCAGGTAAGTGCCAGAGGTAGCCTGTAAACTGGTATTTACTTGATTTGCACCTTTGTCACCAGGGTGGAAACTCTGTGTTAATAGTGATGAGCACTTCAGCCAGCACGGTGAGAAAATGCTTTTGTCTACTGCAGTAATGGACATTTCTTTCAGAAAGTCACATCGCAGCTGTGTGCTAACCCTGAGCCAAGCGCTCGTCACTTATTGCCAAAGTGTGGTTGCTCGCGTTTCTTCTGGGATAGCCAGCCTAGCGCTAGGTCTTCTCTCTACAGGCATCATTAACAGTTACACCAAATAAAGGGGCCAGGCTGATAAAGTGTGATTTGATCTCGGTGCTCATTTAATTCATTCTCCTTAAAGTCTCTGATCTCCCAAAATACTGTCAGTTCTCTCTGGATTCTTTTGTGGTGAAATTCAAGTGAGTATTTTGCTTTTTCTTGTGAAGGAGAGATTTTTATTCTGTGTCTAAAATAATAGATAAGTGGATACATGAAATAATGGGGTGGCCTGATACTGACTCATTAATTTGCAATCATGGTCTTTTTTTTTTAAAAAAAAAAAGCAGAATAGAGATACTGGAATTCTGAAGAAAGTTGTTTCCTGCAGTTTGAGCACAAAAAGCCTGAATGAATCCACTGATATTGCTGTTAGCACTTTCTGTAGAGCTTGCTATAGATCTCTTTACATGGATTAATGTTAATTGTGATGATTGGCATCTACCATACTAAATTACTGGAATTGTACATCTCTGTAGTTAGCTGCAAATCTGCCTGGTCTTGAGGCTATGGTGGGAGCTACTGAAGGTGAGGTTTCTGAAGTATGCAGACACCTGTGCACTGTGGAAAATCCTGTCTGCCTGCATAACCTTCAAAGTGTGTCCCACAGCCCCTTTGTGTCCACTAAAAAGAGACCTTTTGTTTGTTTAGCTAAATGATCAAGCTGTGCTCTAAGATGCCATGCAACATGCACAGCCAAAACCAGGAATCCTTTTGCTAGCGAAACAAAGTGGCAGCATAAAATGAGCAAGCGGCAATTGCAGCAATGTTCACCTGGAGTACTTGCTTCTGAGACCTCTGGAGAAGATAGCATGTCCTCACAGTGCTGGTGCGTGGCTGTTCGGAACAGAGTTTCAATATTACTTGTCAGCTGCAGGCAGATGTCATCTGTAGTGCCACATCTTCCTCCTTGCGCTGTCACCCGGCTGCTCTAGGAGTCAGAGACCCTCAAAGTCCGGATGTGTGGAGAGTTTTTGGATTTCGGAATGCTGGCTGAGATCTAGCGAGGGACTTGAGCATCTGCAGTGGGGACAGAGACCAAACCCTGGGGCCCTAATGCAAAGACATAGTCTAAACACATGGACTTAACAGTTTAGGTGTTAAGCAGTAGCTTCAGTGCCATGTACGCCTGTAGCTCGTGGACTTTGTGCCCTTAATTTAGTACATGCTTGGTACAACAGAGCTGCTCAGTGCACTGTGGATTTCTAGTTGTGGATGCCAAACAAGTCGTGGGTCTGGCTGAGCCCCTCGGGGTCTTGCTTCAACCGCGACACAGAGTCAAGCTGCTGGGCTCCTCTCGAGGGACCCACCTTGGCACCCAGCCGCAGCCCTGCCCGCTGCGGGTGTGCGTGGCAGGGAGATGAGCTGGGAGCAGCTGAGCTCAGGCCCTGGCAGCCTGCTCCTTACAGCGTTTAGCTGAGTTGAAGGAAAAGAGCCCTGGGTTTTGCTTCTGCTCACAATGATCTTCAAGTGTTTTAGCCATTGAAGGTGTGACCTGGGAACGGTTCAGTTGGAGGCAAAAGTCTGTTCTGCTGCTGACTGTTCCTTTTTAAATCTTTGCCTTTGCCCAAGGGGAGAGAGAAAATGGTTAAAAGGTATTTCACAGACAACTAGACTGGATGAAACTCTCACGGAAAAGGCAGGGAGAGGAGAGGGAGTAAAGCCAGTGTTTACCTTTTCTGAGTGTGTTCTGCCAGGACATCCAGCGGCTTCGACCATGAAATCACCATTGTGGATGCGTGTTGATTTAGCTTGGTTTTCAGGCTGTAAGGATCGTACACACCCCTGACCATCAGCCCTACAAAGTCACTCTCCTGCTGGTGCCAGATGGAGTCCTTTCCCCTTGGGCATAATCACCTGTAAGTGCAGCTTTTCTCAGCTGCTGTTTTCTCCATGGGTCCAGCCCCAGCACGGTGGGTTCGTGGCCCTGAAGGCTGGAGCAGCTGTGCCTCTTGTTGTGGGATGGGGCTGCAGCGCACTATTAGCCAGCTCTGCACACCCCAAAGGGTTGCAGAGCGTTTGCAGGACACAGGCCCTGTCTCCAGCACTCTGATGGGTCAGAATGGCCTTGTGTTTTATCTCACTAGGACCTGACTATAGAAGAGAGGTGGGAGAGAAGCAGCTGAAAATGAGTGACAGGGTTCCTGGTGGAGCTCCTCCAGCTCAGCTCCTGGGCAGAGGAACAGCAGCCTTGGTCCTGAGCCCACACCATCCTCCTGAGCAATCTTTGCTTGGATACAGGCTTTGCAGGCCGATCTGCATCCTGGCTTCCAGCTAAAGTGCTATAGAAAGTCTCTCCATCCCAGTGAGACCTGAAAGAAAAGCCTCATTAAGCACCATGATGTTGCAGTGCAAGTGTTGTGATTTTTTTTTTTTTTTTTTTTTTTTTTTTTTTTTTTTTTTTTTTTGTAGGAAAGCTTTGGTTTGTAGCCAGATGATTCTGGCAGTCCTTGATGCCATCCGTGAAAGCAAACAGGTTGTGGGCAGTCCTGTTCCAGGTGTGCGTTTAGTCTCCCCTGCACTCCTGCTCAGAAGTGATAAGATACGGGCAGATATTCTCAGGTGAAAATATGTGACTTTTCCTCTCTCAATGTTAATGCGAAGTGCTGCGAAGCTGTGCAGCAGAACAACGTGGGCACCTTCCTGTTCATAGGAGAAGACAAATGCTTGTGTCCCCTTCTCTTAGCCAATTCTTGGACTGAGCTAGACAGAGAAACCTTTATATGCCTATTAAAGTACTGAGTTACAGAGGCCATTGAGTGGTCAAATTAACCTTA